>PISX010009956.1:0-72960 GCA_004024625.1 Mellivora capensis | reverse complement strand
GAACACTCTGTAAAGGCTTTGTTTCCCCTTTCTTTCTCTAATATAAGAAGAGACCCAGATTCTCTTTCGTTTTAAGAGTTTAGTTATGTATTTGAGAGAGAGCAGGGGCCAGGGGAGGGGTACAAAGGGAGAAGGAGAAGCAGGCTCCCCACTGAGCAGGGAGCCTGATCGGGGCTCGATCCCAGGACCCCAGGATCATGATCGGAGCTGAAGGCAGACGCTTAACCAACTGAGCCAAGTGCGCCAGGTGCTCCAGGACACCCAGATTCTAACCCTGCGTCTACCTATCCCTAGCTGAGTCATAATCCTTAGACAAATCACTTAAATTCTAGGTGTTTTTCCACATCTATTAAAAAAAATGTTGAATTTTGCCATTCCTCAAGTTCTCTTTATTTCTAAAACTCTATACTTTTATCCTTCAAATTATTAATAATGTTTCTGTGTGTCAGGTCAGGAATGCATAGATTGCATAAGTCAGATGTATGGCTGAGGACCTAAAGCTAAAATTAAGAATTGTTCCCAATTCTTCTGATAGAGCGCCAGCATTGTAATTCCTATTGCTTGTCCCGAAGGCTAGAAACTGGGTTAACTGACCTATTTTAAAGGAGTAATTATTAATGCACAGCACTTGAAGTGAAAACCCAGAAAAGGAACAAACATTTCTGGAGCAGCTATTCCAGCAGGACATTCTGGGGGACACACAGAAATAGTCTTGTCCTTAATAAACTCATGGACAATTGAGGAAATGAGATCGAAAATACATGAAAATGTAAATTGCTGATCAAAGTGTAGAGTTGGAAAGGCCCTTTGACTTTGTCTAGTCACAGATTCACAGAATGGGAGAGCTGAAAAGGATCTTAGCAATGGACCCACCCCAACCCCTCCCTGGACCACCCCTCACTTGTGGATGAGAAGACCAGGGGCCAGAAAGGTGAGATCACCTGTCCCCAGTCAGGCAGCATGTTAACCAAAGAGTCGGGATTAGCACTCAAGAGCCACAGTAGGTCAGTTTAATTGGAGTGGAGGACTCAGGCCAAAGAGTGGTTGCCAATTGGGTTGTGTTGTGGAGGCCTTTCTTTATCATACCTGTGCCCTGAGAAGCAAAAAAAGGTCTTCATGGTGGAGAAGGGTTCACCGGACAGCCATGAAGTTATTGCACGGAAAATAGCCGATAACAATTAAGCAGGTCTCTGTGCACTGACGTGGAGAAAACACACACTGTTTTTAAAAAAAAAAAAAGAAGGGGCACCTGGGTGGCTCAATCGTTAGGCGTCTGTCTTCAGCTCGGGTCATGGTCCTGGGGTCCGGGGATCGAGCCCTACATCGGGCTGCCTGCTCGGCTGGGCGCCTGCTTCTCCCTTTTCCACTCCCCCTGCTTGTGTTCCCCCCCGCCTCTGTCAAATAAATAAATAAAATCTTAAAAAAAAAAGAAAAAAGCAAGGTGTACAATTCCATGTATGTGCACACATGGGTGTGAATGCATAAAAATTATCTGGACAGATAAGTAAAAAGCGCTTATTGCGCTTGCAGGGAAGGAAATTGGATGGCTGGAGTACAGGTGTAGAAGCTGCATATACTTTTCATTGTATGTTCTTTTGAACATTTTTATTTTGGAAACTTTTCCATCTATTACATAAAATCATCACTCTTTTAGAAGGTATTTTTTTGTCTGGTCTAGAAAGCTCTTTTTTTTTTTTTTTTCCTTAATTAGATAAATTTCTTTTGAGGTAGATACTACCTTTTGGTAAAGTCCTTGTCTGATTACAGAGTGATAAGATCAAGGCTAATTCTACAGTTGCTGCCTCATTCATTTGCAGAAAATGTTAGAAGGGTGTGATATCCTGACATTAGAAGCTGATTTCTCCCTGTGCTTGCTCTCCATGCAATGACTATAGTCGTTGAGAGGGTGCCAGATCCTGTCACACACAACTCAGATGGGAATCTAAACGTAGCCATATCCTCCCACAGCTGGCTGAGGACTTAGTGTGTGCTATAAATAGCAAGGACAAATAAAATCAATCCCACTTTCAAAATGCCGTTCATGAGATATCTGCAGAAAAGTGAACTCGATAACATATTGGAATCTTTCTGTAATGGAATTGGAAGAGAAGAGCAATACCCAGTTTGATCAGCCTTTGCCTTCCCTAGTTGTCTAGTTTTAAGACCACAGCTGGACCCATAGCTCATCCAAACCCACTTAGCAAGCCCTATTTTAGCAGGCTTGAACAGAATCTACAAACATGTAGTTCTGTTGCTCCAGAGAAAGAGCCTCCCAGCTGAGTTTTGGTGATGGAAGAACATCTGCTCCATCCAAGAGAATGTTCAGAGCTTTTGTGAATGCCTCCTCAGCCTCATAATTGCCTATTTTAGCTAGGTTTAGATTTTCTAGAAAGTAAAAACCCTCTTTGGGTAGCAGAAGTAGCAGCAGTGACCTGCTCTTCTAGAAATTCTGCCCAATAACTTGCCCCTTTGGGGGATTTTCCTGGCCTGCTTTATAAATCTGAGTCAGACCCTGATGCTCACAGGTTCAAACTGATCAGAAGGAGCAAGTGTAATTTTTTTTTAATGTTTTGTTAGTCACCACGCAGTCTATCATTGTTGTTGTTTTTTTTTTTAAGATTTTATTTATTTATTTGACAGACAGAGATTACAAGTAGACAGAGAGGCAGGAGGAGAGAGAGGAAGGGAAGCAGGCTGGGCGCTGAGCAGAGAGCCCGACGCGGGGCTCGATCTCAGGACCCTGGGATCATGACCTGAGCTGAAGGCAGAGGCCCCAACCCACTGAGCCACCCAGGCGCCCCTGGTTTTTGATGTAGTGTTCCATGATTCATTGTAGGAGCAAGTTTCAGGTTGGCTCCACCTCTCTTCTAGTTGCCTTCTATGAGGATGGCGGTTCAGAACCAACTAAGGAATTTGGGGGAAAATTAAATGGTCTTCCTTGTCTCTGACTCTCTGGAGCTTTGCGGAGCCCTGAGGACAGCAGGGTGGTGGATGGGATGGGGGAACAGTGGTGTTCCCACAGAGGTGTGGGAGCACCCTGGAGAGTTGAGCAGGTGGGAGGGGGGCACAGGCCATTCTTGGCCTCTAAGCCAAGGTGTGGATTTTGATCCTCAGTCTAAGAATAGAAGGGAAATCACTGGAGGCTTAAGGAGAAGGACTGCTCAGGTTTATGCTTGCTTTTTTAATCTACCTGGCCATAGTACAGGGACTTGGCGGAGGGGACAAAAGTCAATGGATGTAGCCCATTTGGAAAATCCAGGCACTCCCACCTACAGTGCAAGAAGGTTCCTTTTACTCCACATCCTCGCTAACACCTGTTGTTTCTTGTGTTGTTGATTTTAGGCATTCTGACAGGTGTGAGGTGATAGCTCACTGTGGTTTTGATTTGCATTTCCCTGATGGTGAGTGATGATGAGCATCTTTTCTGTGTGTGCTGGCCATCTGGATGTCTCCTTTGGAGACATTTCTCCAAATGTCATTATGTCTTCTGCCCGTTTTTTCATTTGGCTTATTTGGGTTTTTTTGGTGTTCTTTAAGTTCTTTATAGATTTTGGATACAAACCCTTTATCAGATATGTCATTTGCAAGTATTTTCTCTCATTCCACAGGTTGCCTTTTAGTTTTGTTGACTGTGTCCTTTACTGTGCAGAAGCTTTTTATCTTGACAAAGTCCCAATAGTTTATTTTTGCTTTTGTTCCCGATGCCTGCAGAGACAGAACCAGAAAAAAGTTGCTAGGGCCTGACGTCAGAGAACTTACTGCCCGTGTGCTCTCCTAGGATGTTTATGGTTTCAGGCCTTACATTTCGGTCTTTCATCCATTTTGAATTTGATTCTGTGTTTAGTGTAAGAAAGTGGTCCAGTTTCCTTCTCTTGAATGTTGCTGACCAGTTTTCCCAACACCATTTGTTGAAGAGACTGTTGTTTTCCCACTGAATATTCTTTCCTGCTTTGTTGAAGATTAATTGACCATACAGTTGTGGGTTTATTCTGGGTTTCCTATTCTGTTCCATTGATCTATGTGTCTGTTTTTGTGCCAGTACCACACTGTCTTCATGGCTATAAAAGGAGGGAGTGGAGGGCTGGCTTCAATAGGTGTTGGGGATTAAGGTGTGCCCTTGTCCTGATGAGCCCCAGGTGCTGTATTGGAGGGCTGAATCACTGTACCATACATCTGAAACTAGTATAACATTGTAGGTTAACTAATGGAAATTAAAATAAAAACTTTATTTTTTTTAAGATTTTATTTATTTATTTGACAGACAGAGATCACAAGTAGGCAGAGAGGCAGGCAGAGAGAGAGGAGGAAGCCCAATGTGGGACTTCATCCCAGGACCCTGGGATCATGACCTGAGCTGAAGGCAGAGGCTTTAACCCACTGAGCCACCCAGGCGCCCCCAAATAAAAACTTAAAAAAAAAAAAAAATCTAGCCAGTGTGGCCTAGTTAAGCAATAGAGTCAAAGAGGAATGGATAGTTGGAGAGGTATTGAGGAGCTGAAACCATTTGAGACAGTGGTAATTGAAAGGATATAGGAAGAAGGGAAAAGGGAGGAATTGAAAATAATCCCAGATTCCTAGGATTCTGACAAAGACAGGAAGTTACATGTCTGACTAGTCCTTCCTGGCCTGGGGAGAGCTCTGAACTTCCTGGTGCTGGCTGAACTTGCCCCGGGGCCTGCTGAAGGCCACTCCTGGCAGCGTGTCACGAATCAATGCTTCACCAGCCTGTTGTGTCCTAAAGGGCTGGGTGCCCACGTAACCACAACCCTGGCTCCAAACAACAATGCAATCACCAAATCTTCTGTGCCTTTTTGAGCTAGAGAATACAGTTTACAAGCATTAGGGAGGCATTTTATTTAATATTTATAGCTTGATCGGCAAGTGATCCTTGGGGGAGTTTGGACTTTGTAGAAATAAAATCAAAAGGACCATTATTTATAGAAATTTTTTTCTAATGGTTAAAAAAATAAAAGCTGTTCAGAATGATATCTTAATTCGGTTTTTGTACCAGTATGTGTATGTAGGGATGTGTGTGCATATAGGTGTATGTGTCAGCAGTTTTGAAAATATGATCTTTCACATTTTTTTCTTAATTAATTCCCGAAAAGCAACATATTATCACCATGATGTGTGTGGTTAGGAAAAATATTCTATCTCGACAGAGTAAGTTTGATTTCTAATGTGCAAGTCAATATTCAACAATTAGCTGAGCCTAGATGGATTGGTACTAGAACTCTATTCCCTTGACTGGGCTGATAAAAAGTGTCTAAGAGCTTGAGCAGCTCAGTGGTGATCTTTTGTAGTAAGAGCAGGGAGACCAAATTCCAGAGACTCCCCTTTGAGCTGCTACTTACTCTCACCAGTGTTGGATAAATGCACATGTGCCCTCTCAACTGAGCCAACACTGGAAAAAGCATTCCCTTTGCAAAGGGAGACTATTTTAGAGAGATTGACAGCAGGCACTTTGAGTCCTCCATTTTCCTTCTCTTTGTTGAAATGGCTTATACCAGTAAACTGCGGCTAATGAGGTGGTTTATCTGGTTTTATTGTCCTTAATTTTATTATCTGCCCAATATAATCTTGGCCCAAGCTTCCCCTGCTTAGAGGCATGGTAAAATCTTTCTGTCTAGGAAAGCCCCACCCAAGTGGAGATTTTTTTCTTTCTTGCGTATGGGCTCTGAGCCAGGCCTGTAGGCTGAGGTGCTGGTTTCTGTAACAGACTAATTTAGAAACTCTAAACCATTCTGTAATCTTATTTTCTGGCTCAGGTGGAGGTAGAAACGATCCAGAGACCTAAGATTAAATGAATAAGCCAAGAGAAAGAGGCAAAGATCTATTTCTCCATTCCCCAAGCTTATCAGAATCTCTGTTTTAGATTTCCCTTGCCTTGGTGTCCAACCACTGAGAAGGGTTTTTGGCCAGAAGTAGACATGCGTCATCTAGAGTCATGGCTGGGGTCTGAGCTCTAGCAAAGCCCCTCACAGAAGTCAAATAAAGCAGCTGGGCTAAGAGTAGTGAGGTGGGAGAAGACACAAGCAGGTGGAAAATGGAGGAAGTGAAGTCTAATTTTCAGTGAGGAAGGGCAAAGTGTTCCATCTCCTTCATCTGGCACTAGGCCCAACCTTGATGCCCTGCTGTTTCCCTTTTCTGAGGGGATCTCTCTCTCACCACCAACTGCCTGCCCCCCACACTTCTGGATAAATAGAGACCCCAGGGCCCTTCATACTGCCCACATCCACAGACTGTGCTTTCATATGTAGCTGTGGCTACTGCTCTAAAGAGCCTGGTGTTCCTGTGCCCACTGCCTTCTAAACCCTTATAGAACATTCTTCCTGATACCTTTTATTTAAATACATGTAATAAAACACTTTCGGGTGCTAGTGTCTTGTGTCGGTTTGATTTTACTCTTGTTGCTCTTTCCCAACTACTCATGGAAAATTTGTTTTCTCTTCCTTCTTTGCTACCTTCAGCCACACCCCCACTCTCTGCTGCTGGTTTGACCACAGCCGGCCACAGGCCAAGAAAACATGGGTGGGCGGGTGCCAGTCTCTGACGGCTAGAAGCTGCTGGGGACAAGACTGGGGAGTTCCAGGGCTGGAGAACGAAGGAGGGTGTAGCCCACAAACTTTTTCTCAAAAAGCTTAAGACAGATTTTTTTTCTTTTAATTGTGTTGAGACTATTATGAAATACTCACTCTGAATAAGAACAATACACACTGCTCTTAGAAAACTCTCCAGTATATACTATTAAGTGAAAATGCTAATGATAAACAGGAGTATCTAATTTCATTTGCTGTTTGTTTTCTAAGGATGTGCATATATATATATTTGGATAAACCCAAGATTTGGGGGAGGGGCAAATGATTGTTTATAGTGATTACTTCTTTTTTTTTTTTAAGGTTTTTTATTTATTTGACACAGAGACAGAGAGTACAAGTAGGCAGAGTGGCAGGGAGAGGGAGAAGAAGGCTCTCTGCTGAGCAGGGAGCCCGATGTAGGGCTTGAATCCACAACCCTGGGATCATGACCCAAGCAGAAGGCAGCCGCTTAACTGACTGAACCACCTAAGCACCCCTATAGTGATTATTTCTGAAGAAAGGGGGCAACTTTTTATTATACATGCTTCTGTACTCTCTGAATTTGTTTTTGACTCTAGGGCATGTATTGCCATTATAACAAGCAGGTTTAAATACTTTTTTAAAGAAATGTTAATTTTCTGTCCCTTAGTGATTTGTTGAAAACCATTAATAAGATACTAAGTGGATGTTGAGGCTGAATAGGATGAACAACATTGAATACAATTTCTTGAAATATTTTTAAGATTTATTTATTTATTTTGGTGGGAAGGAACAGAGAGAGAGGGGGAGAGAGTCTCAAGCAGACTCCATGCTGAGCACAGAGCCCCATGTGGGGCTCGATCCCACAACTCCTGAAATCACAACCTGAGCTGAAACTCAGAATTGGACGCTTAACTGACCGCACCACCCAGCTGCCCCTAATGCCATTTTGAACACTTAGCATAGCTGTTATCATTGCTTTCTGTAATTATTTTATACTTATCAAAATCAAACAAGGCAGTAATTTACAATCCTCATTTATGAAGGAGGAAAATATGCTCACAGAAGTTATATAATATTCACAAGGTCACACAGCTAGTTAGTAAGTTCTTGGGACCTGACCACTTCCTAACGGCAAGCTAAACATCTGTCTTATCTACCAATGGAATCCCCAAATCCTAGCACAGTGCCTGGTACATGGCAAGGGGCATAAATATGTTTATGGAATAACTTAATGTCTAATATAAAGCTTATGCCATTAACTAATACATTAAATTCTGCTCCAAAGTTATACTTGAGGTGGGCAAAAGGCACTTTATCAGCATGTTCACAGCTGCAGGCACAGGTTCTGAATCAGAATGGCATCAAAAACAACCCAAAACCTAAGATAAGCCCTTACTTCCTAGCACTGTACTCAAGTTTGTTCTCTAGAACTTTTGCTCTATACTTCCCACCTACTCAGGCAATAAAAGACATTTTTGTTTTTCCTGACTGATTTACCACCCTAGTATTTCTTTCACTCATTCATTCATTCATTCATTCCCTCATCAGATATTTATTGAATACCTGCCACCTGCAAGGAATTGAGGATGTAGCGGTAAAAAACACTGAAGGAGTTCAGCACCACTACATTGGCCTAACAAGAAATGATACTACATAGTAAAAGGAAAATATAGGAAAGTATAAATTTCAGTGATAAAGGTAAATATATAGTTAAATTCAGAATGCTCTAATGTTGTAGTGGTGGTAGATAAATAACTTATAAATCTAGTATGAAGATAAATAACAAAGCATTAAAAATAACTATAATTATATAGCTATAATAATTTGTTAACAGATACAAAAGATAAAAAGGACAAATTGTGACATCAAAAACATAAAAGGGGGAGTAGAAATGTAATGCTTTTGTATGTGTTCAAAGTTAAGTTGTTATCAGCTTAAAACAGACTGTTATAAGATGTTTTATGTAAGCCTCATGATATCTGCAAAGCAAAACTGCATAGTAGATACACAAAAGATAAAGAGAACAGGATCTAAGCATACCACCATAGTAAATTATCAAATCACAAAGAGAGCAAGAGGGGAAGACAGGAATAAAGGAAGTACAAAACGGCCAGAAAATAATGAAAAAATGGTAATAATAATAATAAGCCCATACCTATCCATTATTACCTTAAATGTAAATGGAATAAATTCTTCAATCAGAAGACATAGAGTGGCTGAATGGATTAAAAAAAACAACAAAACAAAAACAAGATCCAACTGTATGTGTCTGCAAGAGACTCACCAGCTTTAAGGATACATACAGACTGAAAATAAAGGGATGAAAAAAGATGTTCCATGCAAATGGAAGCCGAAAGAAAGCAGAAGTGACTGACTTATATCAGACAAAACAGACTGAGCCAAAGACTGTTATAAGAGACAAAAAAGGTCATTATATAATGATAAAAGGGTCAATCTGACAAGAGGAACAGACCCAAAGGGAGAAATAGCAATATAATAGCAGGGGACTGCAGTGCCCCACTTTGAACAAAGAATAGATCATCCACACAGGAAATGACCAAGAAAAAAACGACTTAAACTTCATGTTAGACTATTTGAACTTAACGGACATTTACAGAGCATTCTATCCAATAGCAGCAGAATACATATTCTTCTTAAATATACATGGAACATTCTCCAGGATAGATCAAATGTTAGGCAACAAAGCAAGTCTTAATACACTTATGAAGACTGAAATAGTATCAAGCATCTTTTCTGACCACGATGGTGTGAAACTAGAACTCAAGTACAAGAAGAAAATGGGAATTTTGCAAATGTGTGGAAATTAAACAACAGGCTACTGAATAGCCAATGAGTCAACAAAGAAATCAAAAGAGAAATCAAGGGGCGCCTGACTGACTCAGTCAGAAGAACATGTGCCTCTTGATCTCAGTGTCATGAGTTTGAACCCCATGTTTGGGGGGGGGAGGATAGAGATTACTTAAATAAATATTTTTTAAAGAAATTAAAAGAATAACTTGAAAGAAAATAAAATGGAAATATCCAAAAATCATCTAACAAAAGTGATCCTAAGAGGGATATTCATAGCAATAAATGCCTAGGTTAATATAAGAAAAAGATCTCAGGGCACCTGGCTGACTCAGTTAGTAGAGCATACAACTCTTGATTTGGGGTTTTTAAGTTCAAGCCCCACATTGGGTGTAGAGATTACTTAAAAAAAAAAAAAATTTGGAACATCTGGCTGGCTCAGTTGGTTAAGTGTCTGCCTTCGGCTCAGGTCATGATCCCAGGGTGGTGGGATCAAGTCCCATATCAGGCTATTTGCTCCGTGCAGAGCATGCTTCTCCCTCTGCCCCTCCCCACACTTGCGCTCGCGCTCTCTCTCTCTCTCTCTCTTACAAATAAATAAATGAATAGATAGATAAGCAAATTTAAAAAGCTCTCAAATCAACAACCTAACTTTATACTTCAAGGAACTAGAAAAAGAACAAATGAAGCCCAAAGTTAGCAGAGAGAAGGAAATGAAAATACTCTGGTTTCTCTTCAGATCATATAAATTTTTCACCTTTTACTAAAGAAAAAAAGAGAGTAAAAAAGAATAGAAAAGTTCAATAAAACTAAGAACTGTGGATTTTGTTTTGTTTTGTTTTGTTTTAAAAAGACGAACCTTTGGCTAGACTTACTAAGAAAAAAAGAGGACTCAAAATCAGAAATTAAAAAGACATTACAACGGATAGCACACAAATGCAAAGCATCATAAGAGACTACTATGAGGGGCGCCTGGGTGGCTCAGTGGGTTAAAGCCTCTGCCTTCGGCTCGGTCATGATCCCAGGGTCCTGGGATTGAGCCCCGCATCGCATCAGGTTCTCTGATTAGCAGGGAGCCTGCTTCCTCCTCCTCTCTCTCTGCCTGCCTCTCTGCCTACTTGTGATCTCTGTCTGTCAAATAAATAAATAAAATCTTTTTTAAAAAAAAGAGACTACTATGAACAATTAACACCAATAAATTAGACAAGCTAGAAGAAATGGATAAATTCCTAGAAACACATAGCCTACCAAGGCAATCACAGAGAAACAGAAAACTTAAACAGACTGATAACCAAAAGAAATTGACTCAGTAATCAAAAACCTCCCAACAAATAAAAGTCCAGGAACAGATGACTTCAATGGTGAATTTCACTAAACACAGAAAAATTAATACCAATTCTTTTCTACAAAAATTAAAGAGAAGGGGCATGTGGCTGGCTCAGTCAGTGGAACATACGACTTGATCTTGGGCTTGTGAGTTTGAGACCCAAGCTGGGTGTAGATACATTAAAAAACAAACAAACAAAAAAAAAAACCTTAAAAAAAATTTTAAGAGGAAGGAACACTTCCAAATTCCTTTTAAGAGCCCAGCATTACCCTGATACAAAAACCAGATAAAAACATTCTAAGAAAGAACCTAGATGTCCGTCAACAGATGAATGGATAAAGAAGATGTGAGATACACACACACACACACACACACACACACGCATGCACGCACAATGGAATACTATGCAGCCATCAAAATAAATGAAATCTTGCCATTTGCGATGACGTGGATAGAACTAGAGGGTATTATGCTGAGTGAAATAAGTCAATCAGAGAAAGACAATTATCATATGATGTCCCTGGTATGAGGAAGTTGAGAGGCAAAGTGGGGGATGGGGGGTAGGGAAGAAAAAAATGAAACAAGATGGGATCCGGAGGGATACAAACCATAAGAGACTCTTAATCTCACAAAACAAACTGAGGGTTGCCAGGGGGAGGAGAGGAGGGAGAGGGTGTTTGGGTTATGGACATTGGGGAAGGTATGTGCTGTGAAGTGTGTAAACCTGGCGATTCACAGACCTGTATCCCTGGGGCTAATAATATATGTTAATAAAAATTTTTTAAAAAATACTGCAATTGTTTTTATGATATTTGGTAATTTTTCAGATTAGTGTTCTTAAATGTCCTGACACTGTTAAGTATTATAATTCTCAAACATCCCAAGTAATTTGTAATTAAAATATATAAAATATTGAAAAAAAAGAACATTTCAAGAAAAGTAAGTTATAAGCCAATATCCCCAATGAATATAGATGCAGAAATCTTCAACAAAATATTAGCAAACTGAATTCAACAATACCTTAAAAGAATCATAATCATAATCAAGTGGGATTTATTCCAGGGATGCAAACATGGTTCAACATCTGCAATCAATGTGATACACCACATTAACAAAATGAAGGATAAAAATCTGTGATCATCTCAATAGATGCAGAAAAAGCATGTGATAAAATTCAATATCCATTGATAATTTTAAAAACCTCTCAGGGCGTCTGGGTGGCTCAATCATTAAGTGTCTTTCTTTAGCTCAGGTCATGATTCTGGGTCCTGGGATCCAGCCCTGCATTGGGTTCCCCACTCTGTGGGAAACCTGCTTCTCCCTCTTGCACCCATCCCTGCTTGTGTTCCATCTCTTGCTGTGTCTCTGTCAAATGAATAAATAAAATCTTTAAGAAAATAAAAATTTAAAAAATTAAAAACCTCTCAAACTGGCTAAGAGGGAATATACTTCAACATAATAAAGGCCATGTATGACAAGCCCACAGCCAACATCAGACTCAATGGTGAAAAGCTAAAAGCCTTTCTTTTTAAGATCAGTAACAAGACAAGAAGACCCATTCTTGCCACTTTTATTCCACATAATACCGGAAATCCTAGCATAGCAATTAGGCAAGAAAAAGAAATACAGGACATCCAAATTGGAAAGGAAATACTAAAACTCTCAATTTACAGATGACACGCAATTATATAGAGAAAACTCTAAAGATTCCATGAAGACTCGTTAAAGAATGAATCAACTAATTCAGCGAAGTTATAGGATGCACAATCAATACATAAAAATCAGTTATGTTTCTATACACTCACTAGTAATGAACTACCAGAAGGAGAAATTAAGGGTAACAATCCCATTTACAACTGCATCAAAAAGAATAAAATACCTAGGAATAAATTTAATGAAGGAAGTCAAAGGCCTGTACAGTGAAAGCCATAAGACATTGATGAAAGAAATTGAAGAAGACACAAACAAACAGAGATATCCCATGCTCATGGATTGGAAGAGACATCTGTACTCCCATGTTCATCGCAGTATTGTTCACAGTAACCAAGACAGAAACAACTTAAGTATCAAAAGATGGCTTTTTTTTGATCTGTGTGTGTGACACACAGGTGTCAGGTGTCAAAAGGTGACAAAAAATGTCACACACACAGGATTATTATTCGGCCACAAGAAAGAAGGAAGTCCTGCCATTTGCAAAAATGAGTGGATCTTAAGGGCATTATGCTAAGTGAAATAAATCAGGGCACCTAGGTGGCTCAGTCAGTTGGGCATCTGCCTTTGGCTCAGGTCATGATCCCAGAGTCCTGGGATCGAGCCCCACATCAGGCTCTGGAGCCTGCTTCTCCCTCTCCCCACTGCCCATGCTCTCTCTCGCTATCTTTCTCTCTCAAATAAATAAAATCTTAAAAAAAAAAAAAGAAAGAGAAAGAGAAATCATACATCTCATCTCTTACATGTATAATCTTAAAAAAAAAAAAAAAAAGGCATAGAACCAAAGTAGAAAAGTAATTGCCAGAATCTGAAGGGTGTTGGAAATAGGAAGGAGTAGGTAAAAGGCTATAAATTTTCAGCTATAAGATGAATAAGGCATAAGGATCTAGAGTTGATATCACTGTATTGTGTAATTGAAATTTGCTAAGAAAATAGAACTTAAATATTCTCATAAAAAAAAAAGTGAGGTGGGGCATCTGGCTGACTCAGTCAGCTGAGCACGTGACTCTTGATCTCAGGGTGGTAAGTTTGAGCCCCATGTTGGGTGTAGAGATTCCTTAGATAAATAAAAACTTCTAAAAAAAGTAAGGTGATAGATGTGTTAATTAACTAGATGGAGGAATCTTTTCAAAATGTATATATATTTGTATCAAATCACCATAATGTACACTTTAATATCTCACCATTTAATGTCAATTATGTCGCAGTAAAGCTGAAAATTTAAAAATAAAAGTATAGGGGCGCCTGGGTGGCTCAGTGGGTAAAAGCCTCTGCTTTCGGCTTGGGTCATGATCCCAGGGTCCTGTGATCGAGCCCTGAGTCAGGCTCTCTGCTCAGCAGGGAGCCTGCTTTCCTCTCTCTCTGCCTGCCTCTCTGCCTACTTGTGATCTCTGTCTGTCAAATAAATAAATAAAATAAAATAAAAATAAAAGAGACAATAACATAAGTTGACAGCAATATGAAGATCAGCACATGTATTGTTTGCCTTCTTACCTTGTTGGTGAGAATGTAAATTGGTGCAGCCATGTTGAAAAATCATGGCAGTTCCTTGAAATGGGACACATAACTTTACTAGCAGTTCTATCCCTAGGCATCCAACCAAGAGCAATGAAAGCATTGATCACACAAAGACTCGCACAGGAATGTTCTCCGCAATATTATCCATCTTAACCAAAAAGTGGAAACAATCCCAGTGTGCACCGGCCTGTGAAGAGTCAGCAAACTGTGGTGTAGCTGCCCAATGACATACTGTTCGGCAGTACAAGAATGCAAGACTGGTACTTGCTGCAACCTAGATGAACTTCAAAAACATGGCAAAGTGAGAGAAACCAGTCACAAAAGACCATGTATGGGGTGCCTGGGTGGCTCAGTGGGTTAAAGCCTCTGCCTTCGGTTCAGGTCATGATCCCAGGGTCCTGGGATCGAGCCCCGCATCGGGCTGTCTGTTCAGCGGGGAGCCTGCTTCCTCCTCTCTCTCTGCTGGCTTCTCTGCCTACTTGTGATCTCTGTCAAATAAATAAATTAAATAATTTTTTTTAAAGACCATGTATTATGTAATCCCACTTAGATGAAATGTCCAGAATGGCCAAATTTATAGAAAGTAGATAGATCAGTGGTTGCCTGGTGTTTGGGGTAGGAATGGAAATAACTACAAATGGGCAAGTGAGATCTTCCCAGGGTGATGGCCAAGTTCTCAAATTGGATCATGGTGATAGTTGTACAACTAGGCACATTAATAAAAGATAATTGATTGTATATTTAAAACTGGTGAGTATTATGATATGTTATCCTACCTCAATAAAATTATTTTTTTAAGATTTTATTTATTTGTTAGAGAGAGGGAGAGAGGGAGCACGAGCAGGGGAGGGGCAGAGAGAGAAGAAGACTCCCCACTGAGCAAGAAGCTTGATGTGGGGCTAGATTCCAGGCCCCTGGGATCATGACTTGAGCCCAAGGCAGATGCTTAACCAACTGTGCCATCCAGGCGCCCCTCTCCAAAAAATTATTAAGGAAAAAAGGTCTGGAGACTTGGGGCCAAGATATCACAGTAAGTTCCCTCTCTCAAAACCAATCCCATCACTCAAGAGCAAATTAAGACAAAAAGTTCAAAGCAAAAAGTTACTAGATGGGACACTAGTTACTAGATGGTTAAGCCGCTGCCTTCGGCTCAGGTCATGATCCCAGGGCCCTGGGATGGAGTCCCTCATTGGACTCCTTGCTTGGCAGGGAGCCTGCTTCTCTCTCTGCCTCTGCCTGCCACTCTGCCTGCTTGTGCGCAATCTCTCTCTCTTTCTATGACAAATAAATAAATAAAGTCTTTAAAAAGAAAGTTACTAGAAAAATAAACTTTTCAATTCATTATCGAGCCCTGTATTAAAGAGTTACTAAGTAGCTCCCAGTAAGAATTTCGAGATTCGGTTTTTAGGTTTCCGTTCAATCATCTACTAGCCAGATAAATGAAAAAACTTCCAGTTGGATTTCCAGCTGTATTTTCTTGATAGAGAGGAAGGGGGGAAGGGATCCCAGTGAAGTGTTTACCTTCTGAAATGTGTTCCTTCTTTCTGCATGTGATGCATTTGTCCCTATTGACAGATCTCTGATACACTCTTCTATCAGTCTTCCTAACTTAGTTTAACGGGCCTTGGTTTGATTTTCTCCGTTCCATTGGCCCCACCTTTCTATGCATAGACCAGCTCTCTTCCCTGGTTCATTAGCCCTTGTTCTCTGGCTCCTTTTTCCTGTGTCTCCCTCCCTTCTCTAGCATTTCTTCCTAGTCCTCCTTGCTAAGTGGAGAAATAGAGATAAATATTCTCATCCATTCCTTTCGGAGTCCTGTGTGGTTCTCCTGGCTGGTGGAAGGTGCTGGAATGTGACTTCAGCACATTCCAGTCAACCCAAACCCAGTTAGGGAAGAATGAGTCCTTGCACAATTAGGGGGAGTGTTTTATGGCCTGTTATTGTTACTCTTACATTGTCAGACTTTTCAAAGAAAGAGAGGATTAATTATTGACGAAGTCGAGATGAAACTTTCACTAAAATACTTCACACTTAGGGGAAAAAGGGGACCTATAAACCAAGCATTTCGAGGAATTTTTTTTTTTAAGTGTCTCCCTTCTTAATTTTCGTTTTTCTCAAACACTCTAAAATTGAAAGACGGGCTTTGTGTGAGAGGGAACCATTAGAACTTTTTTTTTTTTTGAAGATTTTATTTATTTATTTGACAGAGACAGTGAGAAAGGGAACACAGCAGACGGGAGTGGGAGAGGGAGAAGCAGGGAGCCCAATATGGGATTTGATCCCATGACACTGGGATCATGACCTGAGCCTAAAGCAGATGCTTAGCAACTGAGCCACCCAGATACCTCACCATTAGAACGTTTAAAAGTATACTGTAATTGTTCATCTTTTTTCTAGCTACAAATAGCAATATAAATGAATGATAAATTTCTTTTAACATCTGATAATTTTTTACAGCCTAGAGGAACTTTCATGAATAATCATAAATTTTCTTCCCTTCCAGAGTGCCTATTTGAAAAGAACATTCCATAAGAGAGAGATTATAATCATTGGTGGTAATTACACAAAACTCTGAGTCATTAGACACTATTAATTGCTGAAATATAACTAGAAGAAAAATAAACATAGGGAGGAAATCTAGCATGACTACAATTAAGTTTAATTATGATCCCTCCAGTCTATAGGAAAAATCTCAAAGTCGGTGTTTCAAAATTGATCCAATTAACTTTTAAGTAACTTTTTAGTAATGTTTAAATCGCTTTTTAGTCATTTAACCAGCGAGCAATCTTCTTTAGCAGATATGACTCCAAAACCCCTTTTACCCCATGTTTCCTGATGCCATTTGTTAAGAATCTGTGGTGTTCATGCTGTTAACATGTGATTGGAACTCACTCAAGTAGAGCAATTCCGCAGGAGCCAGCGGCTCTGACCATCGCACCCGGACAAATGGCTGCTAGACCCCCAAGTGATGGCCAGGGCCTCCAAGCCTTTCTCAGCAACTTCGGAACTGCCACCTGCCATCTACCTTCGTCACCTTGAGCTCCACACACCCACACCCCAGATCCTCCGTTCTTCCTGCCCTAGGTAAAATATACCCATCCTCCGATTTGGGGTCCTTCCCAAATTTGAAACAATCTACATGATCCCACCCTTCCTGTCCCCCAAGCCACCTACACAGCACCCCAAGTCCCCCGTGCCTCACTTATGAAATGTCTCTCACCCCTGGTCATCTCTGCACCACCTGCTAGGTGTCCCTCAGTTGCTTCACACCAGTCCCCTGACCCCCTGTCTCCCTCTACCTCAACCTGCCAGGCACTGTGAGACCAGCACACTGGCTCACAAGCTCATGCACCATCTCACTCCTGGCCTTCAAACCTCCAGGAGGCTCTTTTGCCTGGTGAGCAAGTTAACCTCCTGAGCCTGGCATCCAAGAACTTTGGGCTCTAGATAGACCGTTGGTCCACGGTTACCTCACATGAATCCACGACCTCACTTTCCACTTCCGTCGTAGTAGACCATGCGCCATGTCCTGAAAAAGTTCTCTGTGTGTCCCCGACACCATAGTTTTGCCTTCCCTACTGGTCATAAGCCTTCCTCAAGCATCTCTATCTGCTGGCTTTGACCTGCTTTGAAAGCCCTTCCCCAGGAAGTTTTCCAGAAAAGTTTGCCTTCGACAGGGAAAGATTTCCAGCCTCCCCTTCATTCGTGCAGCAATGAGCTTAAACTTCTGGAAGCATGGTCTTTTATTTTTAGAGGCATACCTTTCCTCCCCAAACAGACTGAAGACTCCACAATGGCAGGCAAAATATTTTCATCCTCTTTTGACATAACAGACAACAAAATATAGTGGAAAGAATATGGGTTTTAGCGCCAGCAAATTTGTTTGATTCTTGATTACACCACTTACCAGCTGAGTTATCTTGAGGGATTTACTTACCCACTCTGAGCCCATTTTCTCATCTGTAAAATGGGGGATGCTAAGTAAAACCAGCATTAGCCTTTAGTGAGAAATGATACGGTACATATTCAAGATATGTCCTTCAAAAAGCATTTGTTTTACCACTTCTCTTTATAGGCCAGTGCCTGTGCTATGCTTTGTACATGGTAAATGCTCGATTATAATAAAGGCAAAAGGATTTTGCTATATGTCCGACTTGGGTTGGTAGCCTTGACAGCTCCATCCTGCCCCCAAGGAGGCTGCAGGCACACCATTGGAATGGCCGCCCCTGTGTCCCTATGGGTCTGCATTCCAGCCTGCCTTGGTGGTTTTCAAGGTCCCCCCAGAGTTTCTTGTTTATGGGGTACAGAGTGAGGCTGCTGAAGAGCTCCACAGCAGCTGTACTCTGTAGCTGGAGTGGAGCATGACTCCCTCAGCTTGATGATTTGATGAGAAAAACCTGCCTGGTTTTGGTTTCAGTTTCGTTTCAGTTCCTGTATCTGCTGCCCTCACTGTAGAAAAGCCCTCCTCAAGGCATTTCCCAGGCCCCACCTGAGTCTAGGCTGGGAACTGTGCTCTGGGAAATAAGGTAATGAGAAACATGTATCAAAAACGCAGAGGATATCTATCAACAAAGAAGCAATGTGTTCATAGTTATTAATGTATTTTTTAAAGGTCTTATTTATATTTTAGAGAGAGAGCAGGGGGATGGGCAGAGGGGGTGGGAGAAGGACAAGCAGACTCCTCGCTGAGCATGGAGCCTGGTGTGGGGATTGATCTTGTGACACCGAGATCATGACCTGAGCCCAAAATCAAGAGTTCGATGCTTAACCGACTGCATCACTCAGGCGCCCCTGTTAACATATTTCAGTACAGACTTCACACCTCTTGTCTTCACAGCCACTGAAGTAATACGTGCCACTAAGCCGACTGCGGTGGACAACATATACTCATATATACAGATCAGTCTCTGTACTCACTTGGTTTTCCTGTTGTGTCAGGATTTGGATGGAAAGAAGGGGAGAAGGGGGACTAAAAAATGTATCAAGCTCCTTTTGAACTTGAATAGAGCAGAGTCTGCTAGAGCCTTTGCTGATCATGCAGAGGAACACTGGAAATATTTGAGTTCACTCCATTAAACGTCAGACCCCTGATTTCGGCTCCAGTCCTGATCTCAGGGCCATGGGATCAAGCCCCACATCAGGCTTCTCACTCCGTGGGGTCTGCCGGAGAGTCTCTCCCTCTGACCCTCAATCCCATGCGCATGCACACACACTCTCTTTCTCAAATAAATAAATCTTTTTAAAAAATGTCTGAGATGGTAGATACCATGGCAAAGAGGGGATCAGGAATATGGTTTCACTCATCGATCCATTCATTCTTGCCTCTATTCAACAAATATTTGTTCAGTACCTCTTACATGTCAGGTAATATATCATAGGAGATGTGAATATTAATAAAATAAGTTCCTGCCATGACAATGGCACAATGGCAATCACATAACAATATATAAAGGTATCAGCTAAAATTTATCCAATGTTATATGTCAAATATATTTCAGTTTTAAAAATAAGTGAGTAAAGTTCCTGCTCTCAGGGGATTCGCACTCCAAATAAGTCAATAATTCCCAGAAACATTTACTGAGTGCATTCGGTATATAAGACGTGCAGCCAGACTTTGGATTAGGAGGATTAGGTGAGATGCTCCCTTGGGAAGTGATAATAGCCAATTACTCAGAAGACTACTCATGTCTTTGGCACATTACTAGGTTCTTCAGATACAGAGATTAACATGGGCTGGTCCTGATGCCTTGGAATTGGGAGTACAAGTTAAACAACAAATTCTAATACAATGTGGAGATTTACTTGGAGTGTTTGTGGAGCACAGGCTGGGATGAAGCTGGAAAAATATGTTGGGGCCAGACTGTGAAGACATTGAATGCCATGGTCAGGGGCTCAGACTTCACTTTGTGGGCTGTGCAGCCTTAGAAGGTCTTGGAGGAAAAGTGGAATGATCAGATTTGTGTTTTGGAAATGACCTGGAGACAGGCCAGTTAAAAAGGTATTATGATAGTCTTGGCAACTGATAATGAAAGCCAGAGCTGGGATTGTGACAGTGAAGACGAAATGAGAAGTCCAATTCAAGACTTCCAGAATTAGAAATGGCAAGATACATAAGAGGAAGGATGTGGTGGGGGGCTGGGGGGAATTGAAACTCATAAGACCTAGCTTGGGTGACTGTGCATGGGAGCCTATTAACAAGCTAGGAAAGAGGGGAGGAGAGCTCAGTTTGAGACATGGGAATGAGGGTAGAAATAATGACCTGTTCCAGTTGGTTAGCTGTGAAAGGTCCAGTTGGAGGATTTATGAGCAGCTGGAAATACAGGTCAGGAGTTCAGGAGCAAAGTTGATGCTGGACATGGGGATAACAAGAGATAGTTAAAATTATGGGAAGAAAATAGATGTCCAAGTGGTAAGCAAGGTAAAAGAAACCAGTGAGGGACGCCTGGGTGTCTCAGTTGGTTAAGTGTCTGCCTTGGGCTTAGAGTCCCAGGATGGAGCCAGGTGTCGGGCTCCCTGCTTATAGGGGAGCCTGCTTCTCCCTCTCCCTTTGCCCCTCTCCCTGCTTATGTGCTCTCTCTCTCTCTCTCTCTTGCTCTCAAATAAATAAAATCTTAAACACACACACACACACACACACACACACACACACACACACACATAATGAAAAAGACCAGAGAGGATCTATCACCAAAGCAGCAAAAGTAGAATAGAATGGTATTTTTGGAGCCCTGGATAACAGTTTCCAGAAAAACTTAAGTGGTCAAAATATGAGAGGTCAACAATGAAGAAGGTTCACCTTTGAAAATCTCATCTCTCTCATGGTTCAAATATCATCAACGTGCTCGTGATTCCGAATCTATATTTCTCAACCAGAGCTCTCCTCCCAATTCCAACTCATTCATTCATCCATCTCAACATAGAGTGTCCCTCTATGGACCAGACGGTGTGATAACTGAAGACAGTGTTCCACCAACTAGTCATGATCTTGCTCTCTAGGAGCTCCCAACACAGAGCTTTACAGACACACACCAGCGTGATGACACCTATGAAAATGGATAGGAGGGGTCCCTCACCCAGCCTAGGCTTCCTAGAGGGAGCAACGTCTTAGTTGAGGCATGAAGAACAAGTTACATAGAAAAAAAACAGGAGGTGGAGAGTTCCCAAGTCTGGAGATGAGGGAAGGCCAGTGTTTTCTGTGAACTAGGGAACTGTCGCGCAGCCAGAAGAATGGGGATAGGTGAGTCTGGGATGTGAAGAGAGGACAGACCAGTATAAGGCTTTGAGAGCTGTGTTAGTTATAGACTCATAAAAGCAAACACACAATGCCATGTGTACTCAATATGTTTTGAGTATTTGAATTGCATTAATGAATCTTTATAATAATCCTAGGAGGTAAGTACTACTAGAATCAACATTTATCTAATGGCCATAGTGGTTCACTGAAAGGTTTGAGTAAGGAATTAGTGTAAGCAGGATGTCCCTACATTAAATATGAAAGTCCTGGGATGCCTCAGTGTCTGTCGTTAAGAGTCTGCCTTGGACTCAGGTCATGATCCCAGGGTCCCGGGATCGAGTCCCGCATCAGGCTCCTTTCTCAGCGGGAAGCCTGCTTCTCCCTCTCCCTCTGCCTGCTGCTGCCCCTGCTTGTGCTCTCTCTTGGTCTGTCAAATAAATATTTTTAAGAAAAGAAAAGAAATGTGGAAGTCCTCATCAACGCTCTCCCAAGCCAGCCTCTCCTACATCCTTTGCCTCGGGTCTGGTACCACTATCCTCCCCGGCAGTAAGCTAGGAACTGGGGAATATCCTTTTACTACCCACTTCTAAACACTTACTAAACCTTGCCAATTTTACCTCCAATTCTTTCTGCTCATTTCCACCTCCTAGGTTCAGAACCTCCTGTCTCTCAGGTCAGCTCTGCCACAACCTCCTCACAAGCTCCTGGCCTCCTCAAGGTCTGTTGCTCTTCTGGAAGCCTCTCTCTCTCTCAAATGCAAACGTGACCACCTAACACACCACGTCTGCCCACAGCCATCATTGTGGTTGCAGCCAGGTCACTCCCATTGTTAAAGTGGCTGGCTTCCAAGACAATGACATGCCGGCCAGGTGACATGTTCACACCTGGCGTGTAACCAGCACTTACTACCTACCAGGCTCTGCCCTCAGACCTTTACACGAGTTCACTCAGTTCTCACAGCAATTATACATGTCAGAGTTGGGGAAACTGAGGCAAGGGAAAGTTGAAGAACTTGTCAAGGGACACAGAGCTCAGAAACACTGGCATAGGCCCCTTACTCCAGGGTGTGTGCCCCTGTAACCTGTGGAGAGCAGAAGAAGGCCGGCCTCATGAGGTGTGGGAGGAAATGAAATGAAGCCTAATAAAACTTGGAGCTGATTCTGCTGTGAGCACTGGTACAACTCCCCCCACCCACCTGGAGAACGACACGAGTACAAAGTCTAGCTCCTCCACGTGTGGCCCTTGAGTGGCTTTTTCGAGTCCTGTCTGCCCTCACTTGGCTATGTGGCCCTTCAGTTTCATGGCCTGGTGTCCAGCTCCCAGCTCCCTTCACCTAAGTGCACTCTGCAGTGTGGCTCTCCCTTCCTTTCCTCCTCCTCCGTGCGGGCAGCCCACTGCCTAGCCCAGGGTCTGGAACGAGATAGCGCCACCAAAATAATGTTGCACACGGACCACTGGGTTGGCCTGCTCTTCCTAACCCACCTAGGATTTCCCCCCTCTATTCAGTTTTACAATGTTATGCCAATATTGGAACTTGGG
The DNA here is from genome assembly GCA_004024625.1 of Mellivora capensis. Classification (NCBI taxonomy): domain Eukaryota; kingdom Metazoa; phylum Chordata; class Mammalia; order Carnivora; family Mustelidae; genus Mellivora; species Mellivora capensis. The sequence goes on along the minus strand of PISX010009956.1, from coordinate 50,264 downwards.
GTTTTTGTTTGGTTGGTTATTGAAACTGACAAAGTCTCAATGAGCTCCATTCATTCAGCAAGACTTTTTTCAAGTCCTTCTCTATGCCTGATACTGTGCTAGGTGCTGGAACAAGTAAATAGTATCGGCCACCTGAAAAGATGGCCCCCTTTTGGGGCGCCTGGGTGGCCCAGTCATTGGATGTCTGCCTTCGGCTCCTGTCATGATCCCAGAGTCCTGGGATCCAGCTCCACATCGGGCTCTCTGCTCAGTGGGAGGCCTGCTTCTCCCCTCCCCCTGCTTGTGCTCCCTCTCTCACTGTCTGTCAAATAAATAAATAAAATCTTTAAAAAATTATAATAAAAAATATAAAATAAAAGATGGCTCCCTTTCATTTGCCACCCCAAGAGGGGACCGCAGGGAAACACAGCTGATGGTCCCCGGCTAGTTCCCACAGCACGCAGCGCACACCTGGCTCCCCCCACAACACACAGGATTCTTTTTTTTATTTTAATTTTTTTTTAAGTTTATTTATTTGTCAGAGAGAGAGGGAGAGAGAGAGAGAGCGACCACAGGCAGACAGAGTGGCAGGCAGAGGCAGAGGGAGAAGCAGGCTCCCTGCTGAGCAAGGAGCCGATGCGGGACTCGATCCCAGGACGCTGGGATCATGACCTGAGCCGAAGGCAGCCGCCTAACCAACTGAGCCGCCCAGGCGTCCCTACAGGATTCTAATTATCTGTCTACACGTCACTCTAGACCAGACTCCCTGACAGCTGGGACGTGTTCTTTTCTCTTTATATCCCAAAGCCTCAAGGATCATCCATGGAATAGAAAGGAATTCGAGTACTTTTCAGTAATACAGCACTCCAGTTCTAGCACACATTCTCCTGTGTGCTAATGATGGGCCAAGTACTCCCCACCATGCTTCCCTCCCGCTAGCTCAGAGAATCCTCAGGAGCCCATGAGGCAGGAATTAGCATTAGGTGCATTTTCCAAATGAGGGAACAGGGAGAAGGGAGGGTAGGTGACTTGTCCTAAAACGCTCTCCAATGTGGAACGCCAGTGTATTCCTCAGGTCCCGTTGCTGATCTAATTTTAGTCTTAATTTAACTACAACCTGAAACTCCCTAATCCCACCAAAATCTCCAGATCTCTGTGTATCTCTCTGGCACGTGGTGTGCCTGTTTGCAAAATTGTTTCCAAGCGTGTTGTCTTTAGACCCAGCTACTCCCAGCAGAAGCAGAAGAGTAGAATTCTGTTTTATGCTCTCATACAAGGTTTAAAAGGAGATCTGGGTGTGCCATACTAGGGATGTGTGTGGGGGTAGGGGAAAGACATTTCTGCCTTTTGTAGCCAGGTCATTTTTGGAGCATTTAAATCCCAACCACAGAAAAACCACTTTTGTTTCTCGAACTCCTTTGTCCTCCCACTTTAAAAGGAAGAAACCCTTCCCCACACCACCACCCCCACACACACCCCCAACTGGATTTAGATAAGCCTAGAGCCAAAACCACCCTGTAGATTGCAGAACAATTGGCCTTCAGGTGGGGCCTAATGAAAGACTTGAATTCTTAGGGGTCACCTGAGTGCCTTTTGGAGCACCTCCCCCTGTTCTCCCTGGGGGGGTTTCTCTCTCCCCCTTCTCTCTCTCTCCCTCTCTCCCTGCTCTCCCACCCTCATTTATCTATGTAAAGTTACTTCAGAGACTACTTGCTGACTCCCCGCAGATAGCCAGTCCCCACCCCTCCCACCCACACCCTCAGCACCCAGGATGAGTCCCCGCTGGGCCTGTTACCCGACACAGAAGACCCAGGTGGGGGAGGGCTGGGCAGGGCAACTCTGCTGCCTCCTTCTGGGAAATCCCAGGGAGCCTCCCTGCTCCCCTGCTCCAGTCATCCTACAATCAGCAGCAAACAAACTTGCTCCAGCCTTGGACTTTGCTCCCAGGTGTCCTACCCCCCAGTTCCTCTTTGCCCCCTAAATGCTTTCCACTTCGGGCCACCAAGTATCAAAGCATCCCCTACGTTCCATTTCCATACCCTACTTCAAAGATATTCCAAGACATAAAGTGGAAACAAACTCTTTGTTTACTTAAAAACCCAATCTTTGGGGCACCTGGGTGGCTCAGTGGGTCAAAGCCTCAGAGTCCTGGGATCAAGCCCTGCATCTGGGCTCTCTGCTCAGCAGGGAGCTTGCTTCCCCCTCTTTAGGCCTGTCTCTGCCTACTTGGGATCTCTGTCAAATAAAATCTTTAAAACAACAACAACAACAACAATCTTTCTCAAAGATGCACCAGTAACTTTATTAGCATTAACTTGAAATGTCATAACATACATAGGTTTGTTTATATTTGTTCAATTCCCTTGTGGTTTTATTGAGCAGCTATTACATGCCTGCCTGGTATGGTGTTACACACGAACAGAAGTTCTGGAAGAACAGGCTTTTTTTCCCCTCAAAAAGCAGGAAGCCCCTCAGGGAGACAGACAAATGCCAACGTGAAACTCCCCAGTGTGATGTTAGGGGCAGATTGGCACAGGGGTGAAGGCAGCCTAGGAAGGGCTTCCAAGGTCGGCTCTCCCAGGCCCTTCCACGTCTCCCTTCCAACCTCTGCCTTTACCTGAGATGCAGGCAGCATACTCTGAATTTCACTGGGGCTTCAGCTTCGGTGTTCCTTCCTGGGACATTTCTTACTCCATTGACTCCCTCCCTCCCTCATCCCTTCCCTCAGCAGATGTTCTTGGGGCCATACCTGCGGGGAGGCCCTGTTCTAGGCACTGGGGAAATGGTGGTAAGGAGATTGTGACCTCTGGAGACTAACATTCTCATGGAGGAGGAGTCTGGATGTAGAAAGTTAAACAAGCAAACATAAAATGAGTTCGGATGGTGCTAGGTGCTGAGAAGATGTAGAAGGCCTCAGCTAGAGGGCTCCCAGAAATAAGAGTGGGGGGGGGGGCATTTCTGCAGAAAGGAGGAAGAGCATGTGGGTCTGAGCCCAGACGTGCAAGAAGCACGTCCTTCTGTGCAAAAGCAGCAGGCCGAAAAGTGAGGCTGGGACCGGGCCAGAAGATGGGCATGAGCCTGGCATGCTGGAGGAGCAGAAGGAAGACCAGCGAGGCTGCAGCTGCGGAGAATAGGAATGGGAGGCGCTGAGGTCCCCCCTGGGACCAGTCAGGTCCCAGGAGCCTGGTAGGGACAAGAGGCAGGGATTTGATCCTAATGGCAACGACTTGGGAGTAGTTTGCAAAGCTGGACATTTTCAGTTCATTGTTTTGTAAACAAACAGTATCAAGCTTACCCTCTACTAGGCTCCCGTCTAACTACTCTGTAATGTGTCCTCGCATATAATCTTTTTTTTTTTTAAGATTTTATTTATTTGACATAGAGAAACACAGAGAAGGAACACAAGCAGAGGGAATGGGAGAAGGAGAAGCAGGCTTCCCACCTAGCAGGGAGCCCGATGTGGGGCTCGAACCCAGGACCCTGGGATCATGACCTGTGCGGAAGGCAGACACTTAACGACCGAGCCACCCAGGTGCCCCTATAATCTTTACAAAAACCCTGAGAAGGAGGTATTCTGATCCATTTGGGGGAGGAGAAACCGAGGCCTAAAGTCATGAAGTAGTTTGTCTAAGGGGACTCAGCTGCGAGTGTCAGGGCTTGAAAGGTAGCATTCTGGGTGCTGGGTCTTGACATGTGACTGGTATTTCCGACCTCACAGGAGGCTGTAGATTCACTAGTTAATGGTGTCTTTAAAAACAGAAGGGGAGGGGCACCTGGGTGGCTCAGTGGGTTAAAGCCTCTGCTTTCGGCTCAGGTCATGATCCCAGGGTCCTGCGATCGATCGAGCCCCATATCGGTCTCTCTGCTCTGCAGAGAGCCTGCTTCCTCCTCTCTCTCTGCCTGCCTCTCTTGCCTACTTGTAATCCCTGTCAAATTCATAAAATATTAAAAACAAAAACAAAAAAACAGAAGGGGAAAAAAAGTCCCTCCTCTCTTTTGTCTCCAAGCAGAGTTTTTCAAATTCTCAGAAAGCACGTCTTTGTCCAAGAATCGGGGAAACTCTTAAAATCATTCACACGTTCTTTCAATAGGTTTACCCGGAGAGGCCAAGAAGTTTCTAGGCCCACTTGCCTGAGGCCTGGGCACGAGCTGCTGGTGTTTTGTTTTAAATGCCCTCGGTTAAATGCTCCTAAAACCTTTCTTTGTCCTACTTCGGACTTTTTAGAAATGTTAACTTTTGGCCTGGTATCTCTCTCCTTTGAAATTCTGATTCACCCTATAGCACTTCCTCAGTATTCATGGTTCTGAGCGCAGCATTTCTACCGGCAGGCCGCGGGGAACTGATTCTCCGCGCAGATGTGCAGAGCGCTAGCCCCGGGCGGCTCGACCTCGTGCGCACAGATCACCTGGGCGGCGGGTTTCAAATGCGCGCAGGTTCTGACCCAGAAGGTCGGGGTGGGGCCCGATTGTCTGCCTTACCCGCCGGCTCTCGGGGTGGGGGGATGATACCGGGGCGGCCTGCCGACGCCTCCTCCGTCGGAATAGCAATCCCAAACCTTATCACCTGGCCGGACGGCCTCTCTGGGCGACGCCGACTAGAGCATGGGAGGAAGGTATGACGACGCTCAGAGAGCCTCACTTCGGCGCTGTACGGCAGGGAGCCTGGACCAGACGCGAAACAGTTTCACCATAAGCTCTCGGAACACACCGCGAAACTGGATAAGATCACCCCGCAGCCGGGCTTGACGCAGTCCGAGCTTCCACGTGGTTGGGGACCGTCTCAGAATCTGCAAACCCTCGGGGCAAGAACGGGGCTGGGCCAACGGTTCTGAAATTCCTTCCCGGGGCCGCAGGAACTTGGGACGGCCACACAGTCCGTGGCTGCGGGCTCGAAGGAGCCCCCTTGTGGGTGGAGAGGCTGCTAACCCCGTCTCCGGCACGGGGCTGGGAGGGGAAAAGGGGTGCCGGTCCTCCCCCAGCCCCGCAACCCACACACCTTGAGCCCGAGCTCCTTCCCCGGGGCATTGCCGTCCAGTACTCTCTCCGGAGCCTCAGGGCCCCAGGTGTGGGAAACACAGCTGGGCGGTGGCGGGGGGTCACCAAGGGAGCCAGCCCAAAGCCAACCGAATATGAAGACCGAGTTGAAAATAAGATGCGGGGATTACTCTTTCCTTAATCAGTTGGATTAATTATGTCTTAAAACAAGTGAAAAATGTCGCCGGCCTTACTTGTGAACTGGTCTATGCTTTCATCCACATTGGACTTGAATTCCCCCTTCGATTGGTCGAGGATTAAACATTTTTATTTTTTTAAGATTTTATTTATTTATTTGACAGACAGAGATCACAAGTAGGTAGAGAGGCAGGCAGAGAGAGAGGGGGAAGCAGGCTCCCTGCTGAGCAGAGCCGGATGTGGGGCTCGATCACAGGACCCTGGGATCATGACCTGAGCCGAAGGCAACCGCTTAACCAACTGGGCCACTCAGGCGTCCCAACATTTTTATGTGCTACAGAATTTAGCCGCATACATTATGCCTCGCGGTAGATGCATGTTCCTTTGTTACCTTATGCTGGGCATTGCGAGTTTTTAAAAATTAATTAAATATGATCATTTTATTCACCACCACCCCCCCCCCCCGCCACACACACACACACACACACACACACCCAGTAGATTGTTTGTTGTGGACAGAGGTGTCCAGAAAGCCTCCCTGGAGACTTCCCTCTCAGGCCCGGGCAGTGGTCCTCTTTCCTTCCCCGCTGCAGACAAAGTGTCCTAAGCATACCTTCCTTCCAGCCCCCAGCCTGCTCAGAAGCCTCCAGAAACTCCTTCCCTGCCCACCTTAAGATAAAACCCAATCCCTGAAGCTTGCCACTGAGGGTCTCTTTCCCGGCCTTTTCTACTCTTCTAGGTTCCTTAACCTCTCTGGGCCTGCATTATTCATTTAAAAACCGTGGCCGTAAACACCAGCCTGTCCAACATGTGTTTTAAGGATCCCACGTGGCCTCAGGAAAGACCACCCCGTGCAGCCAGGCCCATGGCAAGTTCTCAGAAAATGAGATTTCTCTTTCTGCCTCATGAATACACATTGCCCTCTGGATTAGATTACTTGTGCTTTTTTTAAAAAAAATCACCTTAATTTTTATTTATTTGACACAGATCACAAATAGGGAGACAGGCAGAGAGAGAGAGGGGGAAGCAGTCTCTCCCCTGAGCAGAGCCCAAGGCGGGGCTCGATCCCAGGACTCTGAAATCATGACCTGAGCGGAAGGCAGAGGCTTAACCCACTGAGCCACCCAGGCGCTCCTAGCTTACTTATTCTTAAATTTACTGAGCACTTTCCTGACTCCCACTTGCTGAGGTCTGCACCCGTTCTCAGCCTTCCATCATCCCAGCACCGTCCTTACTGCCTGTTTTTGCCTGCCATTTTTTTACCTTTATTCATGTGATTGTCTCATGATCATCGGGTTCCCCCATTAGACTGAAAATGCTGTAGGGGCAGTGGGCACAGTGGTCCCTGGGGTCCCAAACAGGGCCTGACCCACACACTGGGCTGTTTGGAAAGTACATTTTGGATGCTAAGAGCCCAGTTTGACCTATCACTACTTCCCAATGTTTTCCATTTTCCTCAACCTACCTCAGGTGCTGGTCTGTTTTCGTACAACTCACTGGAGCTCACTCAACGGTTACTTGTGAATAAATATTACCCTCTTACAGTGGCACATAGTTTCAGTGTGAATGTCTGTGGCTTATAAGGACCAAAGAAGAAGGAGAGAAAGAATGAAAGGAAAATAACAAGATCATGAGCAGTAATGCTCAGAGTGTTAATGAGTGACTTTAAGGATCCCAGAGCCAGGAAAGTGGGGGGAGTGCTTGTGTCTCTAAGAAATCAGAGAATTAACTGGTTAACAGTATTAACCAATACCAAGTTAGTAGACTCTTACTCTGTCATAAATGCAAACATGGACTATTTTTGGAAGCTGATTTAAGTATTTTCAGGGGTTATTGTGACTTGGCTTAGTTTCTACCTTCAAAACCTAAACCCTAACACCCCCATAAAATTAAACTCCACTAAATTCAAAGCACTTGGAGGCAAAATCAGGATCTTTTATGTCTTGGTGTGGTCATAAGTCATAAAGATGGAAAAAATTAGAAATCAGTGTATCTTCTGGTAATAATCAGCCAACACTCTCTTTTAGGGAATGTATTTTGGCTATATATCAAAAGTTACTGAATTAGCATACATTCATCAAAAATTGGTACTATTTAGTCTCATCAATGAATTTGAAATTTCAAACATGGACTTGTTGTAAAGACTCTATAGTGCTATAAGTATGTTAGATTTTGCCAAGTGCTGATAACGTTTTTGGCATAATTTCAGTTCTTAGTGGTATTACGTATTTATTACCTAAATTACATAAGCTATCCGTGCTTCCTGTAAAAAAAAAAAAAAAAAGAAAAGAAAAGAAAGAAGATATATACTTATGCAAAAAGAAGAAAAAAAATCAAATAAGATTCAATTACCCAAAGATAGGGATTATTAATATCTGGGTTTGTAATTAACCATACTTTTAAAAAAAATCTGTGTGTGTGTGTTCTTGTTTAATGAATACTTTAAAATTACACTGATGGTTATAAAAACGAATCATAGAACGTTAGCAGTGAGCGACTGTAGCTTAAGCCCTTCATTTGACAGTTGCAGAAATGGCAAGATTCTTTCCTGAGGGTTGAACATGGCTGGACTATAATTATAGCAGCTTTGAAAATATGAGGCCTTTGGGTCCCAGAATATAATTCATGTTTTTGCTTGTTCAAATCACAGTGGCACAAGATTCCAGACACTTACTATGTTCTAGAATAACAACAAAAAATACACGACAGTTTAGAAAGGAGGAAATTAGATCGATGAAGGTTCATAACACTTATCACACTGATAATGCAGTCACTTATTCATACTAGAAAAGTACTTTTTTTTAAAGATTTTATTTATTTATTTGACAGAGAGAGATAGAGAGGGGGAATACAAGCAGGGGTAAGGAAGAGGGAGAAGCAGGCTCTCTACCCAGCAGGGAGACAGATGTGGGATTCTATGTGGGACTTGATTCCAGGACCTTGGGATCATGACCTGAGCCAAAGGCAGACGCTTAACCAACTGAGCCGCCCAGGCACCCAAAAAGTACTTTCAACCAAGAGACAGAAAACTACATTGTGATTCCCACCCTACTACTGACAAGACTTGTGACTTTGGTAACCTCTCTGTGCTTATTTCCTCATCTGTAAAATGGGAAGTATCCCATTTTCCATTCCTATTTTCTATAAAGCGGTGAAACTCAGCATGTGAAAGTGTTTTTCAACGTGAAGTGCCATGTAGAGTAAGGTGCTGTTGAAAGCAAGCAGCCGAGTGCTCCGTGAGTAGAGGAATGGGCTGACACAGCATAAATCTGTGTCTTCTCTGAGGCTACAAAGCTTTTCCCTGCTTGGTATCCCTCTCAGTTTGAACGGATGCTCTGTGTGTGTGTGCACTGGTGTGTGTGTGTGTGTGTGTATGTGGTATGTGTGTGAAAGAGATTTTATATCACTATATTCATATTTTCTTCACACAACTATCACGTTGCATTGTCAATCTTGGTTTCTGTTTTTCCCACTAGATAGTAAACTCTTTAATGATAAGGAGATTTGGGGGGGGTGGCACTTTAGCCCTGCTCCCCTTCTCCACAGCCCTCGCCAAGACAATTTTCCTCCAAGTCTTCACTCAGACTTTGCCAACCAGATGACCTCTCTTGAGCCCTTCCACGCCTATACCTCGCCCTCTCAAGAAGTTTTAGGAGTACCATTAATGCTCTTGGTTTTTATCGTTCTAGCATCTAAAAGAGTGCCTAGCAGCTAACACTGTAGACAGTTGGTGAAAGTTGGCTGAGGGATGAGTGAAAAAGAACCCAATTATTGTATCAGTCTTTAAGAATGCTCTCTTCCTGTCAATCAAGGCCTCCTTCTATTTAAATCTTTGAAATCTGATCATGAACAGTTTGGGTTTGAGTGTTGAAGGAGGGCCATGACTTGTAATAACTTGTGATTTGCTGAAGAAAGAATGAAAATGAGGTACAGGGACAGGCTGGGGTCAGACCCTCACCTCCTGGGTTAGCCAGCCCGACCCCCCATGTCCTCAACAGTCGCTCACTGCTAACGTTCTATGATTCGATTTTATAACCATCAGTGTAATTTTAAAGTATTCATTAAACAAGAACACACACACATTCTGCCATGTGTTTGTTCAGGGAAGTTCAGAATCTACCTCTTTTGACTCTGAAGTCCAAGTTCTTTCTCCTGTAGCTCTCAAAAAGATGAGTATTTTCTTTTTTTTTTTTTTAAAGATTTTATTTATTTGTTTGACAGAGAGAGATCACAGGTAGGCAGAGACACAGGCAGAGAGAGAGAGAGGAGGAAGCAGGCTCCCTGCTCATCAGAGAGCCCGATGCGGGACTCGATCCCAGGACCCCGAGATCATGACCTGAGCCGAAGGCAGAGGCTTAACCCACTGAAGAAAGAATGGCGCCCAAGATGAGTATTTTTTTTTAAAGGTTTTATTTATTTATTTGAGAGAGAGACAGTGAGAGAGATCATGAGCAAGGAGAAGGTCAGAGGGAGAAGCAGACTCCCCGTGGAGCTGGGAGCCCGATGCGGGACTCCAGAGACTCTGGGATCATGACCTGAGCCGAAGGCAGTCGTCCAACCAACTGAGCCACCCAGGCGTCCCAAGATGAGTATTTTCAAAACGTTTTGTTATCTCATTTGACTGTCACAATAAGCCAGTGAAAGTGGGTATTATTATCCCCTTTACAGATGAGGAAAGAGGCACAGAGACGTTCAATAATTTGCTGAAGGTCACCTAGCTAATAAGTGACATAGAGTACCCTAGAAATCAAGATCACTGCCTCCAAATAAATGTTCATTTCTCTATACCATCATATAATAATGTTGGACCAAGAAACCACCAATACATCTATTACCTAGATGAAGAAACAATGAAAGTTAGTAGAAGGATGAGGCAAAGGAGGCACTGGGGTCAGTTATGTGTATAAAATTCGCTCTGTACAGAAACATTTTAGAGATTTAATGAATGTTATTTGCTGGTAATTTTTATAAGCCTTTGGAGGGCTTGCAGTTATGTCTTATATTCTCACAGAGTTGGATACGATGCTTTCCGTAGCAGGGCTCAGTCAGTGTCTACTTGAGTGCACCTGGAGACCACTGAACGAGCTTATTCGGTGATTTTCCTGCCGTGGTAGGTAGTTGAGAGTAGGCCTTGTGAGGACAGGTCTGTGTGATCTGGTGAGAGTGCTGCAGGGAGGCTGAAGGATGGGGTGCCATTCCCCGAGCACTGACTGTCACATCCTAGGGACACCATCATCGGGAGAGACCGCAGGGTGGTGGGATCCAGACCACGGAGGGCCCCAAGTCCAGCAAGGCAGCACCAGCTTGGGCAAAGAGAAAGCCCTCGGGCCTCTCAGGCTAGGGCCTGGCTCTGCTTCTAGCTTAGTTCTCTTTGGTTTTTAGTTTCCTCATCTGAAAAATGCTTTCTAAGATCCCTTACAGCTCCACTAATAGAAAAATATTAACTTAGAATAATACAGATGGTATGCAACCTACAGCTAAAGTCATTGGATGGGTGATTTCGTAAGTTAGCATTTTGGTAAAGTTTACAGGCTCTGGAGACAGACAGGGTGTGTATCCCAGCTCAGCTTCTTACTGTATGATCTTAGACAAATTACATAGCCCCTGAGGGCTTCAGATTCCTCTTGTATAAAGAATGATAATAATTCCTACTTCATAAGGCTGTTGGGACAATCCAATAATTTTTAATGTGCTTAGATCAGTGATGACATGGGTGGTAGAGCCTTGGCTATTGTTACTAGCAACAGACCTGTTGAAATGTCATTATCTGTTAAGGATTAGAAAAGTACAAGAGTAAGAACCTGGGGTAAGTCAAGTTTTTAGCTAGTTTGAAGCCACAGAAGCTGATATACATGTTGATGGAGGGCAAGGGAAAGATAGGAAGTGACAGGAGAAAAGACCAAATGCCTGACCATTGCCATAGACGGTAAGCAGAGTCAGGAAATATTTATCAGAAACACAAGAATAAATATGAACAAATAGCTCCTTTAATAGTGTAATTTCAAAATACTGGCAAGAAGAGGAAAAAGAAAATGACTTTTATTTGGAACAGAATACACTCTCCAAAAATAGACCCACACTTATATGGTTGGTTAATTTTCAACAAAAGGTGCCAAGTTAGATAATTCAATAGAGAAAAGAGTCTTTTCAATAATAGGTACTGGAACTACTTGATATTCTATATGGAAAAAATTAACCTTGACCCTCACATCATGCCATACAAATATTAACTCAAAATGGATCATAGACCTCAATGTAAAAGCTAAAACTAATTCTACTTTTAATCTTTTTTTAAAGGTTTTATTTATTTGTCAGAGAGAGAGAAAGAGGGCACAGGCAGGGAGAATGGCAGAGGGAGAAGCAGGCTCCTCACTGAACAAGGAGCCTGATGTGGGACTCAATCCCAAGACCCTGGGATCATGACCTGAGCCAAAGGCAGACAGACGCCCAACCAACTGAGCCACCCGGGCGTTCCTAATTCTACTTTTTTTTTTTTTTTAATTTTTTTTTTTTTTTTTTGGTCAGAGAGAGGGAGAGAGAGCGAGCACAGGCAGACAGAGTGGCAGGCAGAGGCAGAGGGAGAAGCAGGCTCTCTGCAGAGCAAGGAGCCCAATGTGGGACTCGATCCCAGGACACTGGGACCATGACCTGAGCCGAAGGCAGCCGCTTAACCAACTGAACCACCCAGGCGTCCCCCTAATTCTACTTTTAGAAGAAAACTGTTGTGACATTAGATTGGGCAAAGACTACTTAAACAGGACACAAAAGTACCAGCTCTAAAAGAAAAAATGATCAATGGACTTCATCAGGCTTAAAAATGATTGCTCTTAAGGATAAGCCGCAAGACTGGATATCTTTTTGCAAAACATATATCTGACCCAACTTATGAAAGACACAATTCAATAATAAGATAAACAACACATTTTTTTTAATTGGTCAAAGATCTGAACAAATACTTCACAGAAGATACCTGAATACAAATAAATACAAATGAAAAGATATTCAAGATCTAGTCAGCAGAGAAAAGCAAATTAAAACCATAATGAGATATTTTGAAGCAATGTTATTAGATATATAAAAGTTTAGAACTGTTATAAAGATGTATAGTGGCCTCATTCTTTAAATTTGGTTTGTCGCATACAATGTTGTGAATATATTCTTTGAATGATATTTATTAGATTTTCTTGAACACCTTTCTTCAAAATATACACAAATATATTTCGAATATATGGGTTATACATAGCCTTGCTTGTGCTTTTAAAATTAGGGGGGGTTGTTTGTTTTTTAAAGATTTTAATTTATTTATTTGACAGAGATGGAGAGCACAATTGGCAGAGCAAGAGGGAGAAGCAGGCTCTTTGCTGAGCAGGGAGCCCCTTGTGGGGCTCAAACCCAGGACCCTGGGATTATGACTTGAGCCGAAGGCATCCACTTAACCAACTGAGCCACCCAAGCACCCCTTTAAAATTAGTTTTAACTAATGAGTTTTTAGTGAAAAAAAAAATCAAACCCACAGGAATAGCTAAAATGTAAAGACTGATTATAGTAAATGTTGCCAAGAATATGGAGCCACTAGAACTCATACATTGCTGGGGGAATGCAAAAGGATATAGCCACGGGGCGCCTGGGTGGCTCAGTGGGTTAAAGCCTCTGCCTTCAGCTCGGGTCGTGATCCCGGGGTCCTGGGATCGAGTCCCGCGTTGGGCTCCTTGCTCTGCGGGGAGCCTGCTTTTCTCTCTGCCTCTGCCTGCCACTCTGCCTGCTTGTGTTCTCTCTCTCTCTCTCTCTCTGATAAATAAATAAAATCTTAAAAAAAAAAAAGGATATAGCCACTTGGGAAAATATTATGGCAGTGCCTTAATAGAGTTAAATATATGCATATGAACCAGTCATCCTACTCCTAGGTAGCAACCAAAGAGAAATGAAAATATAGGTCCACAATAAAATACATACATGACTATTCATACAGCATTATTCATAATAGTCAAAAACTAGGAACAACCCAGGTGTCCGTAAATAGGACAATGGGTAAACAAACTGGGATATCCGTAAAGCAAAATCTTATGCAGCAATAGACAAGGAATGAGCTATGACCATGTGACAATTTGGATGCATCTCAAAAACATGCTTAATGAAAGAAGCAGAACACAAAGGAGCTTGTACCCTCTGATTCTACTTTCACCAAGTCCTCAAACCGGCAAATTTAACCTATGGTAGAAATACTTGAATATCGGTTGCTTTGGCAGGGATGGTTAGGAGAAAAAAAACTCCCAGGAGACTGAGGTCAAAAAGTCTATGAAGGGGCACCTGGGTGGCTCAGTGGGTTAAAGCCTCTGCCTTTGGCTCAGGTCATGGTCTCAGGGTCCTGGGATCGAGCCCCACATCAGGCTCTCTGCTCAGTGGGGAGCCTGCTTCGTCCTCTCTCTCTCTCTCTCTGCCTGCCTCTCTGCCTACTTGTGATCTCTGTCTGTCAAGTAAATAAATAAAATCTTAAAAAAAAAAAAAGTCTATGAAGAAGCTCACTGCTCTGGTCTTCCTTTACTTTCCACTTCAATGGCTTCGTTGCCATTCGGCTAGTTTTTTCAAGTAGCTCTTGTCCTTGTCTCAGCAGATTTCACCTCCTGTACTGGCATTTTTGGCCTTAGGGAGCTGACAGTTTGATGAATAACGTAAAGAATTCATCAGAGAGACCCAGTCTGGAATAATATGTCTTGTTAACCTTCCAAATGCATCCCAGGGGTCAGAAATCCAACTGGTCACCGTTTTAGAATAAGTACTAATGAACTAGTACTCTAATAACATAGTAATGTATATTAACATAATAACTAGTACCTATAATAACATCACCAGACCTCAAAGAAATCCTGAAAGCTAGGATAAAATATATGATATATAATACCATTTATGCAAATTTTATTCTATTTTTGTTATTTTTCTATTCATTCTATTTTTTTTTAAGGACTTTATTTCATTGTCAGACAGAGTGAGTGAGCGTACAAGCAGGGGGAGTGGCACGCAGAGGGAGAAGCAGATTCCCTGCTGACCAAGGAGCCGTATGCAGGACCAACCCACCCCCACTCCAATCATGACCTAAGCCAAAGGCAGACGCTTAAATGCAAATTTTAAAGGCACACATACACCACTGTATTTCGATTGTAGAGTCATGTATATTAATTCAAGTATAAACATAGAGATAGGAAGTGTATGCACTAACTTCAGTGTGATGGCTGCTTCCAGGGAGAGAGAATAGGGCTGGAAGAGTGTGAAGGGGATGTGGTCTACATTTAAATCCATTTACCATCTATCCGTATTAAGTAGATAGCTTAGACAAAGAAGGAATGTTGTCGAAATATGTTAAGTTTGGGTTGGGATGGCTATTTTGTAACAGTATTCTCTCTCTGTACTCTGTGTGTTTGAAGCTTTTGATAGCCAACCACAATAGGAAGAGTGAGACCGACACCAGTCTTGCGGGGCTGGCCTGCCCGCTCTGTTTCTGGGGCATCAAGCCCAGCTCTGCCTGCCTTGAAGCATCTAATAGACAAAAAGAAAACTATGTCCCACCAAGAGCCTTCTTGGTAGCACCTTTGCAAAGGCAAGTCTCCTTTCTCCCTTCACAAGTGTTGTCGAGAAAATCTATTGATAACCACATCTACCTTTTCGTGAATATTAGCTACTATCAATCTATAATTCCTAGGAAACGGAGCTCTAGCCCAATATAGTTGAAGTCAAACCAGTCACGTCTGAACCACATCATTCTTTGGAACTCAAGCATAACCTTAAAGGTCTCTTCCAACCTAGAGTTTCTAAGATTGATTTTATTTTCCAGAAGATTTTTCAGCTTATGAGCTGCTTTTGTACCTACAGATTTGGATCTTGTTTTTATTTTTTTAATAATGCAGTTAGCAGTTTAACCTCTGGATGCTACTCTTATTGGCAAACAAAATAACTATTAGAAATAAACCATTTGGGGTGCCTGGGTGGCTCAGTGGGTTAGGCCTCTGCCTTCGGCTCAGGTCATGATCTCAGGGTCCTGGGATTGAGCCCCGCATCAGTCTCTCTGCTCAGCAGGAAGGCTGCTTCCCCCTCTCTCTCTGCCTGCCTCTCTGCCTACTTATGATCTCTCTCTCTCTGTCAAATAAATAAATAAAATCTTTTTAAAAATTAAAAAAAAAATAAAACATTTATCTGGAAGCAGCATCTAGAATTTTCAAGGTTCTCCCTTCACTGTCAGTGAGTGAGGACATTGCTTTTTCTGGGACTCTGAGATGATTAGAGAAAGCACGATGTGCTGTTATCAGAAAAGCTTTCAAGATCAGCATTAGTTTCCAACCAAATTCACTACCATCATTCACTGATGATGGTTCAGATTATATGAGCGTCCACATTAACTGTGTGACTTGGATAGTCACCTAAACCTCTATGTATATTTTTTTCAGGACACATATCACACGTCAGTATATCATGTCATTTACTCACTGATTTTGCTGTTGTCCGCCTCTCTGTTCCAGAATACATGCCCCAGAGAGCCAGGATCTCAGTCTGCGCTATTCGATAATGTACAGCAAAGATCCAAGCGGGTGCCCATGGCACAGCTGGTGTTCTGTGACTAGTTGTTGAATAAACGAATGAATTTCTGCGCCTCGTAATCCCTCTCTGCCCAGTTCTGATCTTCATGATAAAACAATCACAGCTTCTCTACACTGAAAGCTTACTACACACCAGGCCCTGGGCTAAGCACTTTACATCTCTTTTAATGTCCTACTGGCCTCCTGGGACTGAGGTCTTAGTCCTGCCTTGCAAATTGGAGGGAACGGAGACTTAGGATCAGGGAACTGCCTGATCTCACGACGGCTAAGACTCGGGGCAGGGCTGAGTTCCGGACTGCAGAGCTACCGAGCTGGCTCCCAGACACCAGCCTGCATGCCCACGATGCAGGAGGGCTCTGTGGACAACAGCAGGCAAGAACAGATCTGTCTGCACTCGGATCAGGAGAGGTAACCTCCTGGGGTCCAGGACTCCCACCGACTTTGACCAGCTCCCCTCCTTTGTTGCACATGGCAGACTCACAGGGAGAAAAACGGGGCTCCCCTCCTCAGTCCACCCTTGCCGCCACTTCCACCGCCTGGCAAGGGCCTTGTTAGAGTCATTAATGCTAGTTCACCGTGACGTGGATTTGTCAGACATGCTCGCTTCCTGCAGTCCGGATGAAATCACAGCATTCTCAGAAGCTTGAGCTTTGGAATCACACAGTCCTGAGTTCAAATGCATTTTCTGTAGGCTTTACCTGTAAGACATTTGCATGTTATTTGATCCTTCTGGGTTTGGTTTTCTCCCCACTGTTTTAAGTAGAAATCCTGATGTCTACCTTGCAGAACTGTTGAGAAGTTAAAAAAGATTCTTGCCTTGAGCATGCCCCTTCTCTTTCACAAGGAGACATAAGGGACCGACCAGCATTTTTTCCCGTTAGAAGGTGGAGGGGGGCGCTTGGGTGGCTCAGTGGGTTAAGCCTCTGCCTTCAGCTCAGGTTATGATCTCAGGGTCCTGGTATCGAGCCCCATGTCGGGCTCTCCGCTCAGCAGGGAGCCTGCTTCCCCCTCTCTCTCTGCCTGCTTCTCTGCCTACTTGTGGTCTCGCTCTGTCAAATAAATAAATAAAATCTTGAAGAAAAAAAAAAGAAGAAGAAGAAGGTGGAGGTATAAAGAGACGGCATTTAAGATTTCCACAGCAATTTGTCTCATTTTGTGTGAGTCTTGCTTTGTGGAGGATAGGGCTCTGACTGAGGAAAAAGGAATTGGGGTAGTTTCTCTTCAAGCTCCTTCTGACCTGAGCTGTGAACTTCTGTTGTGAATGGTGCTGAAAGATTGAGTCATGAGGGGAAGAAGAGGAAAGGAAAGCTCGCGGAAATTCACCCTGACCTGTAGTTGCCACAAAATGACCAGAAGGGGTTCTCTCTCTCTTTTTTTTAATTGATTTGTGGAGCTATTTACATATTCTGGAATAGTTCTCTTATCTGTTAGGAGCATGCAAATGCCTCTTTATGGTTTATGGTTAAATGTTTTCATTTTTTTCTCAGTATTATTTATTTGGTTGTATAATTTTTTATTGCTTTACAAGTTAAAAAAAGGTAAAATAAAGCCCAATGTTAGCTTAAGAACAAAAATCAGATAAATAGACATTTACCTGGTAAATGAGTGTTTATTAGGCTAATAATTATAGTTATTCCTTTTTATATTTTGTGATATTTCATGGAACAAAAATAAAAGACACACACACAAAAAAACCAAAAAACCAAAAATCCTTTGGCCCTTGTTCCCCTCACGACAAGGCATAAAAGAGCTAGCTACATAAACTCCTTTTCTTTTCCCAATCTTAAACTTACTTTATTGAGGGCTATCGACCAAGGGCTAAGAAAACTGCATCTAAAAATGACTTGGAATTCTGGGGACATTCTTGGCGGAGACACCCAATCACAGGAACAGCCCCAGGCCAAGTTGTGAAAGAGGCTACGTGTCTCTGGGCGCCTCCATTCCTGAACCCCCACCCTGTCCTTTCAACATCTCCCCCCAGGCACCTGGCAGCCTCCTTGGATTCTCAAAGTCACCTCTATCAGCACGAGACACATTCTTAGTCACGCAAAAGGAAGACTTGCTAAAGGTGGACTCAATCCCAGAAGTGTTTACATTTTGAAAGTCTTTAGACAGTGGGCAAAAAAAGACAAAGGAAACAGCCCAAATTCCTCAGCGGGTCTCTCAATAGCCAGGACCCAGGAGACCTCTCAGAAGGGCCTGATGCTCCCACACCCACAGTGCTCCCACAGTGTAGAGACTCCATCTTGTTCAACATTGGAGCCCAAGGGCAAGCCAGCCTGTGGTGCCTCGAGGGAAGCGAACAAATATGGGTTGAATGAATTAAATGACTTCCTGTCTGTCTTATTCCATGCCAGGCACTGTGGGAAACATGAGGGATCTGTCCGTGAAGAGAACACAGAGACTCCCCTCCTTGGGGAGCTTCCATTCTGCGTGTGTGGTGGTGAGGGGAAAGGCGATGAGCATGTCGAGGTCTGTCAATAAAATAAGTAAACTTATATTATCTGTGACAGTAAATACTTTGGAGATAAACAGAGCAGGAAAGGGGACCCGAAGGGCAGGGGGAGGGGCCGTCGCACTTTGACACAGGAAGGTCGCAGTGTCATTTGAGCAAAGAAGGTGAACATGAGGCCTTATAGGGAAAACAACAGCGACTGGGTGAATCCCCCCAGCCCTCCAACGTTTCCTGTCTTTGAAGACGGAACCTCTCAAGTTCTAAGAAGGCCTTCTGCCATGTCCTGCTGCAGTAGTTTGCATACACTGTTCCCTTTCCCTGATACCTACCCACCTGTCTTTTCTGCCTGGCCAATTCCTGCCTGTCCTGCAGCACCGGGATCACAGGCCTCCTCCCCTCCGAAACCTTCCTCAGAGCCTCCAGGCACTTGTCTTTGCTACTTCCTTTGCCCTCTCCTAACACCGTGCTCCCTTCTTACTCGAAGCTCTCAGTGTTTTTCCCCAGGCGGCACACGTGTTTCTCAGAACCCTCACAACCAGGGGTAAGCTATTACTCTCATCAGCCCTGTTAGACGTATAAGAAAACAGGTTCTAACAGGTTGAGTGACTTGGCCCCGGTCATCGGCTAGGTTTGGAAGACAGGACGTGAAAGTCAACAACCCACGCTCCAAAACCAGGCTCTCCCTGCAACGCCGGGAGCCTCACCTTGCGCTGGGTAATTTATACTTGGGTCAGAGTCTTCAGCTATTTCTTGATTAACTTGAGGACAGACACCGTTTCTGTTTGAAGGGGGGAGGGCTTGTCTGGAAAGCATTAGATAAATATTTGCTCAGTGAATAAAGGGATGAATTAGTCACCAAGAGTTTAGGCATTCCTGTGGAATGTATTTTTGAGCTGGGGCCCCCTGAGCTCCCTCAGTCATACCTTAGAGGTGACTGCTGGCTCCGCCTGACCCCGCCAGAGCCCAGCAGTGCCAGGGAAGGGATTCTTTTGGTGTTGGGCTATGGCCTCTTTACTGTCTCCTTTGGGTGCTCTTAGGGAAAGTGGTTTGCAATGGCGGGGGAGCCGCAGGTCAACAGTGGGCGGCAGGGTGTGTGGTTGGGGGCTCAGTGGCTCTTGGACCTAAAGACCCTGGAGCAGCCCAGACCCCAGCACTAAGCCATTCTCTCCTCCGCATCCTAACTGCGTTTCTCTCCCAAACACCTAGGTAAAACCCCAGGCAGGATGTGAAGAGACAGTGGGTTCTCCCAATCTTTCTGAAAAGGTGGAGAGTACAGTTTTCTTTTGGCTGCTCCCTAACATAATAAATGAGATGCTATGTCCGTACTCCAACAGGGGAGAGGAAAGGAAGGGAAGAAATTCTAAGGGCAACCAAGAACACGGGACAGGGTATTCTCGAAGAAGGTGGCTTGCTCAGGGGTCTACAGGAGGGAGATGCTTTTTGCTTCTGGTAGTTAGAGATGGAGTTTTTCTTCCACAGCAGGGTAAGGAAATACTTATACCAGATATTTTATTTTTCCCCAGAGTCAGCATCTCATTATCAAACTCAAGGTTGCTAATCACTGCGCCTCCACCGACCTCATTCCCTCATTCAACAGTATCAAGCATCCGGGATATGCAGGTCCGGGCGCCCAGCCTCAGATATCAGGACGCCGTGGCCTGTCTTCAGAGAGGCCCCAGTCCTGCCTGGGAGACAGACCTCGAGTGTGGAAGCAGGCACAGGTGTGTGTGATGGTTGTCTGTCAGGCCCTCACAGCAGCCCCAAACGGGACGCAGTCTTCAAAGACGAATCGTGGGTGAGCAAGGCCTTGGAGATTTTTTAGCCATTTTTCTTTGTTGGGATTGGGTGGGAGAAGAATCATAGTCTATTTTAAACTGAATTATTTTACTGTTTAAAATTGAAAGCAATTTGGGGCGCCTGGGTGGCTCAGGTGGTTGAGCGACTGCCTTCGGCTCAGGTCATGATCCCGGACTTCCAGGATCGAGTCCCGCATTGGGCTCCCAGCTCCTTGGGGAGTCTGCTTCTCCCTCTGACCTTCTCCTCTCTCATGCTCTCTCTCACTCATTCTCTCGCAAATAAATAAATAAAATCTTGGAAGTAGAGATTTTTATAAAAAAAAAAAAATTGAAAGCAATTCATTATGTCCTTAAGGGGGATGGAAGCGGGGCACCTGGGTAGCTCAGTCGTTAAACGTCTGCCTTCAGCTCAGGTTGTGATCTCCAGGGTCCTGGGATTGAGCGTCCCATAGGCTCCCTGCCCTGGGTGAGACTCCTCCTCCCTCTCCCACTCCCCCTGCTTGTGTTCTCTCTCTCGCTGTGTCTCTGTGTCAAATAAATAAATAAAATCTTTTAAAAAGGGGGGGGGGGTAATGGAAGGGCTGAGATGAAAGTCCTGAGGTGTTCATTTCCATAGAGCCCTCGCACCCCTTTCCAGAGTGGATGAGATTTCAGGTCTATGGGGAGATGGGAAGAGATGGGGACCTCCCAGCCCCCACCCCAGTAGAGGTAATGTATGACCCTGGGGTGCCTGTGTGTAGAACAGAAACATCACGTTAGACATTCTCTCCAAGGCTGAGTTGAGCGCTCTCCTTTTGCAACTCACCCGTATCAACCATTTTCATCTCTACGTGTTTTTATGGTATGTTATCTTGGAAGCTGAGGGTTTGTGGTCAGAGAGCAAGGAGTCAGTAAGGGTAGGGTGGGGGAGAGGCTGAGGGAGCTGGAGAATGAGGGAGCCCTGTGGGGTGAGGTGGGCGGGGCAGGAAAACCATTTGGAAGGGGGGACTACTCCCTATCCTTATCTTTCCCTCTTTGGAGGGCAACTTTTTTCCCCACTAGTGACCAGCGTTTCTTCCCTGAAGATAATGACAGATAACCAGCATCCCCAAGCTATTGGCTTGTTGATTTGGCCCCACGAGGAGCCACAGCCTTCACCGATTAAGCTCTGGTGTGGGCCAGGCCCCATATGTGTTTCACATGGTGCTTGGAGGGTTTTGAAGCCGATGCCTTCAAACTACACCATGAATGGGTAAGTAGAGTACAAACAAACTTTGTTTGGAATCTTACAATTTACAAAGCTGTTTATTACTTCATTCTGGGCGCAGCACTCTGAGTTGGGCAGTGCCACTCTACGTCTTACTGGTGAGGAAAGCAAGGCCACATCGAGTTAGAACAATTGCCCAACGTTCTTTGGTTGTTACCAGACATAAACAGCAGGACACAAAAATGTTAAGGAAGAAAATGAAGGGAGAGTGAAGGAACCACTCCTTTTGGTACAGC
Source organism: Mellivora capensis (assembly GCA_004024625.1). NCBI lineage: Eukaryota > Metazoa > Chordata > Mammalia > Carnivora > Mustelidae > Mellivora > Mellivora capensis. The sequence continues at coordinate 28,794 of PISX010009956.1, read as the reverse complement.
TGGGCCAGCAAGGCAACTGTACCCATTCACTCCAACCTGAAAAATGAGAGGGTCATCCCAAATGTGTGGTCCAGTGAGCACATGTCCGTTCCTGCTCTGCAGCCCCCTTCTTCTCAAAATCTGAGGGCCATAAGAAAAATAGATTCTCTGAGCATGATCCCTCCTCTTTATTCTGCTTAGAACCAGCTCTGGAAGAGACAACCCCCCTCTGGGGCATTTAGAACTGGCATTTTTTTTTTGCCAGTGTAAGAGTTATTTTATTTTATTTTTTAATATTTTATTTATTTGACAGAGATCACAAGCAGGCAGAGAGGCAGGCAGGGAGAGAGAGGAGGAAGCAGGTTCTCTGCAAGTAGAGAGCCCCATGTGGGGCTCAATCCCAGGACCCTGGGATCATGACCTGAGCCAAAGGCAGAGGCTTTAACCCACTGAGCCACCCAGGCACCCCCCCCACCCCCCGTAAGAGTTATTTTAAAGAGCAGCCTTTCCCACCTAGCTCCCATGAAGGGAGGGGGTGTGACTCAGCAGCTGCACCGGGTGGGGAAGTGGGGTGGGGAAAGCACTGTGGCATGGCTCAGGGTTCGTTTGAGGTCCTGAGTCCCTGCCACGGGAGAGCAGTGAACTGAGGCTTCATCTGTGGCCTTGCGCCCTTTTGTAGCCCCAAAGGGGCTTCCACCCAGACCTCAGGCCTGGACAGAATCCTAACTATAAAAATATAACAATTAAAAATAGAAAAATATAAATAATGTCTCTCTTTTTCTAAAAAATACAAGCATATTATGTAGAGTCTCTATGATAATTTCTTGCTCAAAGAATTTTTGGAGTTTATATCCTCCCAACTGCACTGCAAGGTGAATTCAAGGTGAATTCCCAGAGCCTAATGTGGTGCTTGTTGCTCAGAAAGTTTTTATTGACTGAAGGACCTTCCCCACCCCCAACCGTACATACCTAAGGCTGAAAAGAAGTTGAGGGAGGTGAAGCAAGGAAGGCTAGAATCTTCTCCAGTATCTGCAAGTGAGGAGTTTAGAATGTAATGAAGGCTGCTACAGTTTGGGGTAGATGGGGACCCATTCCCCCCTTCTCTCCCTCCTCTACTTCTCTCCCTCTACTTTCTCCCTCTCTTCCTCTCTCTCTCTCTCTCTGGATTTTATTTATTTATTTGACACAGACACAGCAAGAGAGGGAACACAAGCAGGGGGAGTGGGAGAGGAAGAAGCAGGCCTCCCCCAGAGCAGGAAGCCTGATGTAGGACCCGATCCCAGGACCCAAGGACCATGACCTGAGCCCAAGGCAGATGCGCAATGACTGAGCCACCCAAGCGCCCCTCTCTCTGTCTTGTTCTAATTGGGAAAATATGAGCACACATGGTAAACTGAGAGAGAGACCAGCAAAAAGGGAGACATGCTATTCATAACTGTCATGTTTCATCAAACCCAAGAGGCTCTCAATTTGAAGGTGAATAACTATTTTGTATATCACTAAGAAGGAAGAGATGTTGCCCCATTGTGACATCCCGTCCTGATTTCAGAGCTGTTACACTGGGGAATATTTAAAAAGCACAACCATGTCCACGTGAAGGTCAAGCAAGTCGTCATTAACAAGGTATTAGCCGGCTGGTATTCATTGAACAAACCCTCATGCAATGCTACTGTGTGCCGGGCACTGTTCTTACTATTTTATAAATAATAATTAAAGTTAATTATTGAAATCCTTGAAGGAAATCTATGAGATAAGTACTGTTGTCACCTCCACTTTACAGATCAGGAGACTGAGGCATTGAGAGGTGAAGGAATTTGTCAATAAGTAGCAGATCTAAGCTTCAAACTCTAGTCATTGCCCCTGGAGTCTGTTCTTCTCACCACCAAGGTATGTTGGATGAATAGGAACTACAGGAAGTGTTGGGTGAATAAATGAATGAGTAAGTGAATGAATGAAAAAAAGAATCAACACCAGATTTCAAGCGCAAGACTTTGCATGCATGCCTCCCTTCTGTCCCTCCTCCTCTTAGGAAAAGGGCCAGCCCTTCATTCTTAAGTTCAAGGTCTTAGCACATCGATGAAGTTCAAAAGGAGAGAAAACAAGAGCAGGGAGTGGGATGTGGTGTACGGGAGGGGAAGAAAAGTTGCAAAATCGTTGGCATGACTATTTTGTACTTGTAACCCTGCTGTTCATCTAAGTGGAGTCTAACAATTTCAATAAGATCTTGTGGGTTGTGAAGGAGGATGGTGTTCTGGGAGAGACAGCCGCCTTATTGAATGACCATCACCACATCTGGGGAATTTCACCTGGGCCACCCAAGACAAGGAGGGGGACAAAACAGCTGCAGAGATGGACCTAAGACAAGAAAGCTAATTTCCCAACAAACGGTCTTGAACCTAAAGCTACGTTCTTATCCAGACCACATGGACAGTAATACTCGGGAAGCCTTCTTTGTAAGAGGTTACAGAATCTGCAGAAGACCCGTTGGCCCCAACAATGACTCGGCCAGGGTAGAGTCCAGGTCATTTCTGAACTAGACCTTGTGACAGTGAACGCAGAGGCAAACGTAAACTCTTAAGGAGGACGAAAACTACCAATTACCAAGTCTCTATTATGTGCTTTACAAAAGCCTGAATTTCACCTTTATTCATACAGTAAATATTTACTAAGCAGTTACTCTGTGCCAAGCACTGTTCCCAGACAATGCAAAAACGGCACTGAACTTACATCGAGTTCAGTGCAAGGAGCAAGCGGGAGAGTATAAACAGGTACTATTGTATTTCAGGCAGTGATAAATGCAGTCAAGAAAAGAAAACCAGAAAATGGGGTGCAAGTGGTCCCATCCTTTACAGCTCCCCGACGATCTTGCCCATCCCACAGCCTCAGAGGTCAAGGATTCAGTTCAAGTTCAGCTGAAGTCAGTTGTGAGCCAGCGTGTGAGCAATGGGGCTGGCTAGGATTTCATTCTGTCTGTCTGAATCTGAAAGGGCCGCTCCCCACTACACGAGGCTGCGCGGGCCGCGTGTCGCAGTGGATGATCAGTATAGAGCGTCCTCGTTGGCACATTCTGTCAATTATCCTCTCTATTTTGTTCTACAAGTTGGTAACAACAGTGCGGCGTCTCTGGCGGGCACACAGGTCGAATGCCACGTGGGTACTTCCAGGGACTCTCAGGCTGACGGTCCTTGCTCGGGCACAGCGCCCTTAGGAGGGGAAACTCACCAAAGACCCTTCCGCTCTTCCCCCGCGCGGCAGTCCGTGAACCTGTGAGGCCTGCGCCGATCGCATACGTCCAAGAAGTATGTAGAAATGTTTTATGACCCAGCTCTCCTCGTGTCAGAGGATTTGTGACTTTCTTGTGCTTTCGCAGTGAACGGTCATTTCCGAGCAGCGGGGAAGGGGCGCTCTGGAGAAGATTCCCCGGTGTGGCCGCTGCCAAGCGGCCTGCGGGACCGAGAACACAGGGCTCCCTCCCCAGAGGAAGAGGCTGCCCTTTGTGTTTGAGGTCGGAAGGATGTTGCCATCTCCTCCGACGGGGCCAGGGCAGGGTCTTCACATTGTCAGAGCCCCTGTCGGGCAGCCCGATGCTTCCTCGCTCCCCTCGGAAGCCGGAAGGGCCATGTGTTTCCTCCCCTCCCCCGACCCCCCTCCTGGAGAGCCAGCAGAGCGCCCGAAGCCACTTCTGTTCCCTTGGAGTCTGGAAGCTCATAGGGTTTCCAGCCACCCGCGATGACGCTGCATCCTACGGTGGGGCTGAATCAGAAGAGAACTGCTCAGTTTGCCAGGCCCAGCTGCCAGCTGACTTAAAAAGCTGCCTCTAAGGCTCGCAGAGAACAAATGGGATATGCACGCTTACCACGCGGGCCCCAGTGCGCTGCTGACAGAGGGACCCGAGTGGACCCGACCCCAGCCGCCGCCTCCGGCCGCCCGGCCTCCCACTTGTTACCCTGTGAGTCCTGTCCTTCCAGAAAGCAGGACACACGATTTAACGTGTTTTGTACTGAATCTGAAAATGGCCACAAGCATTTTGTAGAGCCAACTGATTAGAAGTCTACTCTGGTCATTTTTTATTTTCTAAAGTGCTTTTTAAAAAATTATGACATGGGCTGATAATGCCAACACTTCAGTCTGTTGCCATCACTGGATCATTCGGGATTATCTGTTTGTGTCCTGCTGTTATCCTGGAGGAAATAGATCCATAAAACATTACTAAGGAAAACCGAGTTCAAGCCTGACTGAACACCGGGCTCCCTTGATAAGATCTTCCCCGAGCAATGTTTGGTGTGTTGTGCCTACCCCAGGACTGCGAGTTCCCTCCTGTTTTTAAATTATCTTTTTATCACTGGATTTGGCATTGGATGCAGAAAGCAGTCTAAAATGCCCACAATCATAACCCTAAAGAAAGGGCACTTTTGGGATCCCTGGCTGGCTCAGCCGTTAAGCGCCTGCCTTCGCTGCAGGTCATGATCCCAGGGTTCTGGGATTGAGCCCCACTTTGGGCTCCCTGCTCAGGGGAGAGTCTGCTTCTCCCTCTTCCTCTGCCATTCCCTCCGCGTGTGCTCTCTGACTCCATCTCTCTGTCAAATAAATAAGATCTTAAAAAAAAAAAAAGAAGAAATTGATTACGTATTGATTACGACGATAGCAATATGTTTCTCGTGAGACATTTCATTTATTCAGCCAGCATTTTGTGGAGAACTGGCAGCTCTAAGCCAGTAGTGGTTCAAAAAATCCGTGCTAAATAGGCCAGGTGAACAAGACTGGGAAAAGAACAGTTTGAGGAAGTCTTGGAGGCTTTCCAGATTTGGAGCGAGGCAAGCACTGTTTTGCATTTTGAACAGAGGGAGCAATTTAAGGAAGGACTTGGAGGCATGTCAAGCTGGAGGAACACGAGCACTGTAATTCCATGAGGCCCGAATGGAAGGTCCACCTGAGGAACGGTAAGAAGTGAGACAAGGGCTCTGGGGTCTTAGGTTAACTTCTTTTCGTGAAACAGAAAGGCTCCATCTCTTCCATTGCTAATCAAAAGTCCTATCAGACTGCTTCACTTACCTCGGAGTTTAAACACACCACACACACACACACACACACACCCCTCTACATTTGGGGGGGTTAAATTTGTAATTTTTAAAAATTTTACTTTTAACTTTTTTAAAGATTTTTATTTATTTGAGAGAGAGAGAGAGAGAGAGAGACCGTGCACAGAGAGAGAGTGAGAGAGAGAAGCAGACTCCCCACTGAGCAGGAAGCCTGACATGGGGCTTATTCCCAGGACCCTGAGATCATGACCAAATGCAGACCCTTAACTGACTAAGCTGCCCAGGCACCCCTTATTTTAATTTTTTGATACACACAAAAGTGTATGAAATAAATGATACAACCCCATGAGCGTGGAGACAGATAGGACTCTGTGAAACCATCACCACAAGCTATGCCATTAACCTTGCTATCACATCCAGAAGTTTCCTTCTGCCCTCTTATTTATTATTATGAGTTTTACTTTATACTCCTTATCTTTTATTAAAAAATAATAGGCCTTCTCATCACTAGGAATGTGATGATGGCATATGGGAAGATTGATATTATACTTGGAACCTCGATATATTCACATATTCATAAACTGTGCATTTTCGGTTCTCCACTTTGGCGTATAGGCTTTTTTTTTTTACAAAATTATCTTTCCATCCTAAATAGTGGAATATATAAAGCATAAAAATATATATGTATACATCTGAGTTGACATTTAGATTATTCTGTATAAGTAACTACACGGGTTTGGGGAAATTCTGAGAAATTTGAAAAACTCGATACGCAATAAAATAGACCTTTCATTAGCTGTTAATTAAAGAAACCATCATACAATAGTCTGTAACAATTTTCATTGTTCAAATCCCCAGTGTGCAAAACTGCAGTGTCTATGCCAGTCCCTTGCACAGCAGTGGTTCTGAGTAATTTCCCTCTAACTGATGCCCGTGGCTCTCCATCTGTCGATACGTTACTGTCTGAATTTCTATAGGGAAGGCATATTTTTAAAATCCTTTCTTCCCTTTTGCATTTCACTGTGATTTTCTACTAAAGTCATCTTAATTTCAGTCCTGGCAAAATGTTGTTCCCAGCCTGTTAGGAATGGGGGGGGGTGGTACTTCTGCAAGTCTTCTTTCTGATTATTATAAATCACGAGGGGATATGGACCAGGTAAAGTCAGATCGGTATGACCAAGAAAGCTAGGGAGGGAATCAAATGTTTTTTTGATGGAATAAAGTGTAAGCCCGGCATCTTGATTTCCAGGCTGTTAGACTAAGTAAAGAATCCACAAAAAGAAATTCAGCAAAAATGATATAGATCACACACATTACTTTCTCATCAATGAGAGTAGTGATGACCAACATTTTGGTGAAAATTCAGAGATGAGCAAAGCTGACGAAGAGTTCGGGTTACTGATTTGCAAATAAAGACAAGAGGTAAGGTACAAAATCCAAATGCCTATAGCATAGCTAAGTTAAGGAGGAGCTGAAAGAAATCAAAATACAATCTGAAGACTTCTGGGTTCTGGGAGAAAGGAGTATTTTTTACCAAGGAAATAGAAAATTGCAGCAGGTGTAGGAACACTGAAAATGAAAAAATCTAATTGAAAAAGGGAAGAAGTTTGGGGGAAAAGATAATGATAGAAGTAAGAGTAGATATTTTTATATACCCATAATTAAACTTAAAATACACTTTTTAGGGGTGCCTGGGTGGCTCAGTTGGTTAAGCATCAGACTCTTGATTTCAGCTCAGCTCATGATCTCAGGGTTGTGAGATGGAGTCCTGTGTGGGGCTCCATGCTGGGCGTGGAGCCTGCTTATGATTCTCTCTCCCTTCCCCTCAGCCCCTCCCTCTCTAAAAAATAACAATAATAATAAAGTACACATTTCAGAAATCAAATCTCAGCCCAATCGAGTGTTTTAGGGCTTATTGGTTAGGATGTACATGTATAAAACAACCTTATATACCAAGAATTGGTGTTTAATCTACATACAGTCTCCCTCTTTCATTCCCTTCGTCTGAATCCCACAAGGTCTTTTACTCCTACTGACAACAGGCATGATCCTTGCAAGGAATCCTGTAATCCGGTGATGAGATGCTATGTAACCTTGGTTTTTAATGCCAGGTTGGTTCTCTTTCTCTTTTTTCCCCCACCCACCCACCCACCCATTTTATTTTTATTTTTTTTTTATTTTTTTTTTAATTTATTTATTTGTCAGAGAGAGAGGGAGAGAGAGCGAGCGAGCACAGGCAGAGTGGCAGGCAGAGGCAGAGGGAGAAGCAGGTTCCCTGCCGAGCAAGGAGCCCGATGTAGGACTCAATCCCAGGACGCTGAGATCATGACCTGAGCCCAAGGCAGCTGCTTAACCAACTGAGCCACCCAGGCGTCCCCACCCACCCATTTTAAAGAACGTAAATTGTAATCTCCTGGAGATCACACAGTTAATACATGTCAGAGTCAGGATTCAACCCCAAAACTTGTTGCCTTTTTTTTTTTTTTTTTAATTTCAGATATGCATAATATCTGCCATAATAGGTCACCACCTCTCAATTTGGGGCTTCGTTACCTGCTTTGTCTCTGGGGGTATAAATACCTAGTTAGGCGCTGTCGCACCTTGCACACTGCACAGCTTGGGGGCTCCAGTCGCACCATAGTTTGTCTGAATGTCCTCGCTGCCCAGGGTGTGCACTGTCAACTTACTTGGTCATGCACAGTGGCCTGGATGGGATCCACCTCCTCTGAGCAGCCGTAGGGTCCTGTATGTAGTTGTCGGGGCACGGATTACATGATGCTGTAGGATATTAATGAGTATAATGTATTGTGTTTGATATATATGTATGTGTGTGTCCTTGTTATGTCCTCCTTCCCCTGCTTGGGGCAGAAGGGATGTCATTCCACATGGTTTCCCGTCATCCCTGATGACTAGAAGCTCTAGGCTCCCTCGACCTTACCAGAGGCCCTTCCCTTGCTGTGAACCTGAGTGCCACGGATGCACACATGTGTGCAGAGGGGTAGCTGTGGTTATGCTCGCCATGCCGCTGATGCCAGAACCAAGGCGGCAAGGCCCCTCACTGGGGCTGAGGGCTCCAGAGGGTGCCTCCCTTGGCTGCCGCCTCCACCCTCACCCCTGAAGCTGGAGGTCTGACAAGTGTGGGGGGAGGAGGCTGGGGCTGGGCTTCCCGCCGATCCACCTGTGCAGAGCAAGGCAGAGTTTCCTGGACTCCGGCAGGTGGGATGCTACTTCGGTCAGGGTCTCACTCAGCCACGTTGGCTAGGGGTCCTGGCATTATAGCGTTTTCAGTGCAGCTCTCAGGGGGCATATGGGGAGGGACACGTAGGTTCCAAGGACAGCTGCAGAGCCAAAACCCCCATCCCTTTTCTGATCCTAACTTTTGGTGCAGAGGCTACCATAGTCCTCCGCTCCCAGCCTCAGGGGCTTCTTGCCAGCCCCATTTCCCCCACCAAACAAAGTTTAAGGCATTTGAAATAAAAAGGAAAGGGATCAAGCTCTGGATCCCATTTCCCCGCCCCCCCCACCCCCCGCTAGAATGTCTTCTTGCCATTGTCATCTCCCCACGGGCTTCTCCGTGAGATCACGGAGGCCCCTCTTCACAGTGCTCTCCTGGGTCCTGCCACAGCGCACAGACAACCCCGAGTAAATTGAGCAGCATTTACTAAATCAGCATCATTTCCCTTCTGGTTTCTCTACATTTCTTTACTGTTTAAAGTCTCTAATTTCCTTTTTGAGCTGATGTCTTTGAGCCACGTGGGGGGCAGGGAACGAGAGGCTACTGTATACGGCTTCTGGTCGGTGAAGATGCGCGGGCTGAGGGGGGCCAGCCTGTGGTCCCGGGGCGCCCGGGATCTCCAGAGCCCTCGGGGTCTGCTGTAGAACAAGTAACAGGAAACAAACTGCTGTTTAAAATTTCAGCTGCAGTGGGGCGCCTGGGTGGCTCAGTCGTTAGGCGTCCTCCTTTGGCTCAGGTCATGATCCCAGCGTCCTGGAATCGAGCCCCACATTGAGCTCCCTGCTCTGCGGGAAGCCTGCTTCTCCCTCTCCCACTCCCTCTGCTGTGTTCCCTCTCTCACTGTGTCTCTCTCTGTCAAATGAATAAATCTTTAAAAAAAAATTTCAGCTGCAGTAAAGCTGAAATTAAATGGAATGTGATATGTTCCTGAAATGGCCTAAAATGACATTAAGGCGCAGAAGCACAGGAGGACACTGGTCTGCCAGGAACAGAGGTGTGCTTTGTAACAGCATTACAGAAGGCAGGGAGAGCACTTGTTTTGGCCGCTTGATGATTCCCTTTAACTTCAGAGTCCTCCTGCTGCTCTCCTTCCTCCTCTCCCTCTCTGGGTCCGGCTACCACGGAGCGGGCCCAGGAGACTGTTCCCTTCCTTGGGTTCATATCGTTGCCTTGTATCCCGGTGCAGTCGAGAGTAGTGACAATTTATACGGCTCCTTCAAGATCATGTTTTTACTTTGGCTTCAAGATTCAGAGAAAGCACAGAAATATCTAGGCACTGAAGTAATAGGCCATGAGGTGGAAAGGAGATTCTCTAACAATTCGCTCCTGTTGCCGTAAGCACCCCCGGGGGCAGGCTTTCCTTCATCCACCCTTCTCTGCAGAGTTGCCGAGGTTGTACACACACCCCAAGGGAGCACTGTGGCTGCCCCGAAGAAGCTGGGGGAGGCCCCAGCTGGACAGACCACAGTTAGGCGCCCAACATAGTTTAATAACTAGGTGGCCATGTACTGTCATGAGTCAAACATGCAAGTTAAGTACTGAGAGACCTGGGCCTGCAGAGAAAGAAGCAACCCCTTGGGCCGGAGGGGTCAGGGAATGTCTCCAAGGACAGGGAAATTAGTGGGGACTTGATGGGACTGGGAAGGTCTGAGTGGTTGGCCTAACTCCTGGGAGAGGAGACGGGGGGGGGGGGGGGGGGTGAGAATCAAACACACCATCAAGAAATACTGACTCTGGCCTCACTTTGGAGAAGGTACACATTCTAGGGATTGTGCCGAGTGTCCTGCAGGGGGCAAGCTCTGCAGGTCATTAGATATGAACGACTCACAGGAGAAGTGGTTAGAAAGGCAGATTAAGGCCGGTTTGCAGAGGGCCTTGAATCCCTAGCGGAAAAGTTTGGAATTTATCCTAAAGGCCAAAGTTTCCCCAAAGTATGCTGTCCCACTGGTGTGCCCCACATGGGGTTATGAGTGGAGGTAGTGACCCACTTCAGGGAAGCTGAGGGCGCCTAGACATCCCAGTGCCCAAACACGTTTATCCCCATCTCCATACAAATAACATACTCTGTGTTCACTGTGACTTGGAAATGTTTGACTGTCACTGCCCTATAGACAATGCATCACTGAAGATATTTGGGCACTTGTGTGATATTTTGAGTTGTAATTTTATTTTCCTCCCCACCCAGACTATAAACTTCTCCAAAACAGGAACTCTGTCATCTTTCTTCCGTTGTCCTCAGTTTGCTGCATGGGGAGCAAATGCTCAAGAAATTCTTGATAATTTGATTAAATGAATATTATGGCTTTAAAAAAATAAACATCGGGGGCCCTGGGTGGCTCAGTCAGTTAAGTGTCCAACTCTTCATTTCAGCTCAGGTCTTCACCTCAGAGTTGAGACTTCAAATGCTGTGTTGAAAAAAATAAACATCGCAAATCACCTACTAGGAATGACTACTCTGCTTCCTTCCAGAAAGGTCTAGAAATCATACAATTCCAGGATGCCTGGGTGGCTCAGGCAGTTAAGTGGCTACCTTCGGCTCAGGTCATGATCCCAGGGTCCTGGGATCCAATCCCACATTGAGCTCCCTGTTCAGTGGGGAGCCTGCTTCTCCCTCTGCTTCTGCTCATGTGCTCTCTCTCTCTGATGAATAAATAAATAAAATGTTAAAAAAAAAAAAGAAATTGTACAATTCCAAGTAGGAGGAACTCTAAGTGGTGGGTCAGAAGAAAATGGTTCAAAGGAATGTGAAAACATTCATGGCGGTGGTCATGTTCAGAACTGTCAAGAAGAGACCAGACAATCTCAAGAGGTGACTGATACAGAAGAATAAGTCTCTGGGTTAAGACTTGGACCTTTGCATGATCCCAGCGTCCTGGGATCAAGTCCCACATCGGGCTCCTTGCTCGGCAGGGAGCCTGCTTCTCCCTCTGCCTGCCACTCTGTCTGCCTTTGCTCGCTCTCTCTCTCTCCCTCTCTCTCTCTGACAAATAAATAAATAAAATCTGAAAAAAAAAAAAAAAAAAAAGACTTGGACCTTTGCTCTTCAAGCATCAAGACTGACTAATTTGTGTGTTAGAAACCTCCTGATCATAATTCTGGTACATTCTGTCAGAGCAACAAAAGCTTCCTCCTTATTAATAGTTCTTTATTCTTAGATGGGGGTGGATTATGAGGTTCCACTTAAAGGTGAAGGAATATGACCACTCTGCAGTCCTTCAAAAAGTTAAACACAGAATCAACATGTGACCCAGTAATTCCATTGCTAGCTATCTAGCCAAGCAAAATTGGAACATCCATCCACACAAAAATATATGAATATTCATAGCAGCCTTGTGTATAATAGCCCCAAAGCAGATACAACCCAGATGTCCACAAACTGGCAAATGGATAAGCGATGCTACATCCATACAATGGAACCTTATTCAGCAGTAGAAGGGTTACATGCTACAGCTTGAAAGCAGGAACACTGTTAATGAGCCAAGTCTTTGGTAAGAGACCACATATCATATGACTCCATTTCTATGAAATGTGTAGAACAGTCAGATTTTATGGACAGCAAGCAAAGTAATGGGTGCCTCGGGATGAGGGGTGTGGGGACATGGGGAGCAAATGGTAATGGGTGAGGAATTTCCTTCGGAGATGATGAAATGTTCTAAAATCAGATTATGGTGATAGTTACACAGCTCTAGGAATATACTCAAAGTCATGGAAAACACGTTAAGATGCTGCTCCAAATGAAAGGACCTGATCACCCAGAAGGAAGAGCTCCTCCCGCTCAGCAAGCAGGGGGCTTCCCCCCCACCCCCCAGGACAGGCTTGCTTCCCCGTATTTCTCCAAAGGAGAATCATGATTTGGCAGGTGAAAGAGGGGACAGGTGGAAAGGGCGGACAATGCAACTAGCCTTAAGGAGGAGGAGAAGGAGGGTGAACATCAAGCCAGTGTGGGGAAAGGGGAGGTGAGTAGAGTAAATTATTGCATGGGAGGGAAGGAAAGGGATCTGGCAACAAACTGCAACCAGCTCTTCTTGCCTCTTCGTGAGTCTTAGTGGGCTGCCTAGCCGCCGACCTGGCGACCAGCTACTCCTGGTGTGGACAGATACTAGACGGCCACCATCTCTCCTCTAAAAGCGGGTGCAAACTACTTTCCTGTGGATCTGGTTTTCTGAATTCAGATTTGCAGGTCTAGGGATTGGATTTGGGAGCCAAGATTTGCTCCTGAGCAGTAGAGGGCGCTGTTAGCACGTAAAGTCTGGGCTCAAGGGCACAGGAAGGCAGAAGTAGTTGGTTTCTCTGCAGAGCCTTACAATCTGATGCTGTGAGACTAGAACAACATACTTTGAATTTTAGAACACAGTTGCCACGTTCTTGAAATAATGATTTGGCACACATGCCACTGTCTTAAAATAAAACCAAACTCCAGGAGCACTGTTAATTCCTAGAGGGATGATTTATTTAGACAGTCTGGACATTTCTTTCATCCAATAAATATTGAATGCTTACTATGTAGAGTACTTTGATATAGCTTAAAACCATAAATCCAAAGAGAGACCCGAGTGCTGTTCTTGACAGATTTAAAAAATGAAAACCGTATTATCCATATCCACATTCATCACTTGATCTCAGAATTCAGTGGTATTCAAGTGGAATTCAAGGACGTGGTATTGTCAGGAAACATCTGACACAAAAGAAGGGAAAATTGCTGACTTTTTATTCTCAGTTCCCTGCCAGCTAAACGGCGTGAAAGGATCACAGCCAAATTTATTTAGTGCCTACTGTGTGCCAGGCATTGTTCGAAATGCTTTACAACCTCGATATGAAGCTCTGGTCTGTGGGCCAGCATCTCCCAGGTCACTGGGAGATTGTTAGATATGCAGTCTCTCAGGGGGCACCCCAGAATCTGTATTTGAAAGAGATCTGTGTGCACATTAAAGTTTCAGACGCACTCCTCCACCATGTATGTCTTACTCAATATCCATAACCATCCTGTGACAGAGGTACTATTATTATGTCCATTTTAAAGAGGGAAACTGAGTCAACAAGAAGTTATGTAACTTGCCCAAAGCAAAGTTGGGATTTTTAACTCAGTCTCCTGCTCTTATTCATATTGCTTAACTTTTTTTCTCCTCTATCTTCTCCCCTCAGATGCATAAAATAGACACAATAAACATGTCTACCTTATTTTTCTTGAGTTTTGTTTTGTTTGTTTGTTTTACTCATTTGACAGACAGAGGGACACAAGCAGGGGGAGATGAAGGCAGAGGGAGAAGCAGGCTCCCTGCTGAGCAGGGAGCCGGATGAGGGACTCCATCCTAGGACCCTGGGATCGTGAACCGGAGCCGAAAGCAGATGCTTAACTGACTGAACTACCCAGGTGCCCCAACTACTTTATTATATTGGTTAAGTTGTCACTGCTTATGAATGTAGTTGAGACCCTTATGGTGAAAGTACTTTTTAGGAGTTATCTATACAAAGTAACATCTAAGCATTCTTTTCTTGGGTGTGCTTTTTTTCCACAAGTACTTTTTATCCTAAGTCTGTGTTTATGTCTGCCTCACATATTTGCAACACACCATGCACACCTCTACCCCAGGGCCTTTACACTTGGTCCATATTTCTGCATGCCTACCTCTCTCACCTCTTTCAAATCTTGGTTTAAATACTAATTCTCTAGAAGCTTTCTTGATTACCCTACTTGAAATTACAACTGTCCCTTCTAAAAAATGATTCAGAAAGGAAAGAAGCAGCTTTCTTCAAACTGAAGCAAAAGAGAAGGTTTTAAAGCTAAGAAAGCCATGCAGAAAGAAGTCAACAGCTAAGAGAAGAGAAAGATTTATACCTCTTCCACCTTCCAGTGGCCCAGAACACTGCAACTCTGCAGGTGGGCCATGTACCTTCAGAAGAATGCTCCAGGAAGAACCAGCCTAACCACCATGCCACCATCAGGCTGCCCTTCTTTTCTGAGTGGGTCATGAAGAAATGGAGAGCAGTAATACACCGTACTCACAATGGTCGTCAAGGGCAGGTCCAGCAAGCTGTGAAGATGCTCCCCTACTCTGATGTGGCCAAGGCCAACACCCCAATGAGGGAAAAGGCCTACCTTAGCCTACAGCTACCATGAAGCTGTCAGTGCTGCGAGTGAGACTGAACTCATCTGGATGGAGTCCAACTCATTGGTTTCAAATATATTACGGTTTTCTGTGACTCGAGAAAAAAATTACAACCATGTCCCCAACCCAGTGCACACACACCTCATTCCTCTTCTGTGCTTTATTCTTCTCAGTGGCACTTTTTCAATGAGCAATAATCGCGCCTCGGATAAACCTCATTGGCTACGACACTGCCACTGCGCAAAGCTTCAGTAGCACTTTTTAAAGCTTGACAAATATGTTATTTTTAAAATTTGCTTCTTTTTTTTTTTCCCATTAGGATATAGATTCTCATAAGACCAGGGATTTCTGCTCATTTTGTTCACTATGCACCCCTCCCTAGCCCGTCCCTTAAAAAAGTACCAGGCACAATGCAAGTGCTTTATATTTGTTGAATGAATGAATGAGTGAATGGTTCTAACCTGACTGCAGATTTCTTAAGATGTTGGGCCATGTTTTACTTTACAGTTTTAGATCTCGAAATTCTAGCAGTTGATTGACAAAATAAATGTTTATCCAAATGGAGTTGTATTGATGTATTTATAGAAGTTTAAATTGCATGCTTACGTCAACAGCATCCTTTTTTCTATTGTTCAGAAAAGATCAAATAAAAAAATCTGGATATTATACCACAGGTCGTAAGAGCAGCCCATTCAGCTATAGTAGAGGATAATTAGATGGTGTATATGTCACACCTGTAGCTTTAAGAATTTCATACTCGATAGGCAATTTTATTTGATATGTAAAAAATTTTACTAGCTTGTAAAGAAATCACTTTTTATTTTGTTTTTTAAAGATTGATTTTACTTATTTATTTGAGAGAGAGTGTGTGAGAGTATGAGTTAAGGGAGAGGCAGAGGGAGAGAATCTCAAGCAGACATTCTGCTGAACACAGAGCCCCACGTGGGGCCTGATTCCATGACCCTGAGATCATGACCTGAGCCAAAACCAAGAGTCGGATGCCAGGAGTAGGACTGAGCCACCCAGGTGCCGCAAGGTATCACTTTTTACTTAATGCTGTTGAGTTACTTTAAATGTTAAAGTTGTAAAAACTGGTATTTGATGTAGTAGTTGCTAAGATAACCATCCTAATAAGCAATTAATCGTGTGAAATCAGTGGAACTTATCCATGTGTAAACTTTCACCTCCAGTGGCTCAGAAAAAGACAAATTATTTTCATGTCTTAAATAAAATTTAAATTTTAGTCATATGGAGAAGTCAAAGATGTCAAATCTCATTTCTTAATACAATGTCTGATTTGCATTTTAGGTTTTATTAGGTTTGCTAGGTGCTCTATAAAATACTCTTCTCTTTACCTTATGAGTTTCAAACCAATAAAGAAAGAGACATCAAAGTCTGGCAGATAGAGATAAAATTATCCACCCTGTGATTAGTAAAACTGAATCAAGGAGACTAGCTTGAATTTTTGGTCACATTCCAGTCTGTTCCAAGCTTAGATCATGGAATGACTTAACCTGGCAGAGATTCTGAAAACGCCTCAGAATCACTCTTTTGAGTGCATGTGCCTTGAGCTCCAGTAGTGGGGAGAGAGGAATGGGCCTTTTAGAAGACAAGCTACAGGGCGCCTGGGAGGCTCAGTTGGTTGAGTGACTGCCTTCAGCTCAGGACATGATCCTGGAGTCCCAAGATCTAGTCCCACATCGGGCTCCCAGCTCCACAGGGAGTCTGCTTCTCCCTCTGACCTTCTCCCCTCTCATGCTGTCTCTCACTGTCTCTCTCTCAAATAAATAAATAAAATCTAAAAAATAAAAAAAAAAAGACAAGCCACACCTGAAATCACCATATTTCCTGTAAGATGGAAGTGGAAAAATGGACCAAAATATAATCAGTCCACAATCACCTGGAAGAATTAAAAATGGAGCCATGCTAAGTCAGGTCTTCACACTCACAAACAAAGAAATCCCTCATCATCATCTGGGGAGGATCCAGTAGAAGACAAAGAGACAGGCAGATGCTCTCTTCCCATTACATTTTTTAAAGTAAACTTATTAAAGTGGAATATATGTTAGTGTACCATATATGCAGAAAAAATACGCAAATCAGGAGTTCAATACATTTTAGAAAATACACCCATGTAATCAGCACCCAGAGTTTAAAAAGAGAAGAACAGGGACGTCTGGGTGGCTCAGTTGGTTGGACGACTACCTTCGGCTCAGGTCATGATCCCGGAGACCGGGGATCGAGTTCCGCATCAGGCTCCCAGCTCCACGGGGAGTCTGCTTCTCCCTCTGACCTTCTCCTCGCTCATGCTGTCTCACTGCCTCTCTCTCAAATAAAGAAATAAAATCTTTAAAAAAAAAAAAAAAAAAAAAGAACAATATCCAGTATTCCAGAAGTCCTTCTTATGCCAACTGCTCCACAAGCAACTTAATTGCATGATAAAGTTCAAAACTCCTTGTGGGACTATAACAAAATCTATCATACCAACACAAATTCTAAACAACCAGGAGCCAATCAAAAATGATCATGAGTGAAAAGAAAGAGGAAATATGATATATGACCAGTGCATAAATCTACGGAAAGAGACCCGGAAATGACAGAGAAGCAGACGCTGAGATGGAGATCAGCATGCAGATGTTGATTGGAGTGGACCTGGGAGGGCAGTGAAGGAAGCAGACCTGGGTCAAGGGGGAGTTGGGCCGGGACGAAGTCACCCCCAGAGGACTCAGTCAACAACACAGGGAACTCTGAAGCTGGGCCAGCTTTTTTAATTACCTGGAGTTGGGTGGAGGGGTCAGGCTTTTATGTACGTGTGTGGACCAGTCTTTGGTTAGTGACTGCCACTGGAAAGTGGTGTAACCATGGGTAGGGAGGTGCACTTTATCAGGGACAATACCTAGAGGAGTTGACCGCTGAAAGCTATCAGTCAGTAGAACACCCAACAATGGAGAATCAAGTCCTTCAGTCTGGAAGGGATATCCCTATGTATATCACAGCACCCATTACATGGGCTGAGTTAGAAATACTGTGTGCATTGGGGTGGGGGGAGAAGAATGGTTCCTCCATAGAGCCTTTTCAGGGCAGAGCTCTATTCTCTTAAATCTTTTGGCTTGGAGGAAAAATCTACTCTTGGTGATGTCTTGAGTAGGGGGAGAAGGGGCCGAGAGTGCCAACTAAATGAGTGTTTTCCTAAGTAAGCAGATCTTGGAGGGGTGTCTGGACAGAGCCAGGGAAAGCCTCACCAGCCCTGTGCAAACAAATACCCTATGAAGAGATAACGCTCTGGCCATAGGAGCTGAAGCCCAGAAAAAAATGTTCCACTGTGGGGTGCAGTGCACTCCTCATTTTGCGCAGGGGCCATGCTAATCTTCTCTGTATCGTTCCAATTTTAGTATATGTGCTGCCGAAGCGAGCACGCACTCCTCATTTTGAATAAGGCAACCAACCAGAGAGGGCCAGCTATTAACAGTTAATAAGTCTCCAAGGACAGGGCAATCAGTGGTCACTTGAATAGCAAGGTGGGAAAAGGTCACTTTATTCCATACAGGCCTTTATTTTTTTTTCTTAAATTTTTTTTTTTAAGATTTCACTCATTTATTTGACACAGAGAGAGAGAGAGGCAGCGAGAGAGGGAATACAAGCAGGGGAAGTGGGATAGGGAGAAGCAAGCTTCTTGCTGAGCAGTGAGCCCTACACGGGGCTCGATCCCAGGACCCTGGGGTTATAACCCAAGCCAAAGGCAGAGGCCTAACCTAATGAGCCACCCAGGAACCCCTCCATAAGGGCCTCTAAAAGCTAAATTAATTTCTCTCCCTCTCATTCAAATATTTTCTTGCAACTACCCTCCAATTCTCCTTTTTTCCAGCTGTGCCTCTTGGTGTTTTTTTCTTTTCCACTCTGACTTGTGTTTTGTTTTGTTTTTTTCTCTCTTCCTCATTTTTTTCCCTCTGTCTTTTTCCCTTTGACCTCTGGCCCCTTTCCACTACTTTCTGTATGTTATTTTCATTTCTCCACTTATAATTCATTTTTTATAGATTTTATTTACTTGTTTGACATAGAGGGAGGGAGGAAGAACACAAGCAGGGGGAGCAGCAGAGGCAGAGGAGGAAGCAGACTCCCTGCTGAGCAAGGAGCCAGATGCAGGGCTCAATCCCAGGACCCTGGCATCATGACTTGAGCCAAAGGCTAACACTTAACTGACTGAGCCATCCCAGCGCCCTATAATTCATTTTTTTGTACCAGCTTTATTGAACTATAATTCATACACCATACAATTTGCCCACTTAACATGAACAGTTCAATGGTTTTTACTATAGTCATAAAGTTGGACGACTAATGCTGCAGTCAATTTTAAAATATTTACATCACCCTCAAAAGAAACCCTTTGCTCGGTAGCTCTATCACTAATGGGAGCCAGTCCTCCATTTCTCCCAGCCCTACGCAGATACTAATCTACTTCTTGTTTCTACACATTGTCTTATTACAGACATTGCAGGTAAATGGAATCATGTATGTGGTCTTTGGTGACTGGCTTCTTCTACTTAGCACTTAGAATCATGTTCCCAGGGTTCATTCAAATTGTAGCATGTGTCAGGGCTTCATTTCTTTTTTGGCCAAATGATATTCCATTCTATGGATATACCACATCTTATGTATCCATTTATCACCTCATGGACATTTGGATTGTTGCACGGTTTTGCTATTACAAATAACACTGCTATGAATATTTGTGTACAAGCTTTTGTGTGGATGCATATCTTCATTTCTCTAGGAGGAATTGCTGGGTCATATGACAACTCTAAACTTCTTGAGGACGCGCCGGACTGTTTTCCAAAGCATCTTTACCATTTTACAGTCCTGCCAGTGGTGTATGAGGGGTTTGATTTCTCCATATCCTCTCCCACACTTGTTATTATCTGTCATTCATTCATTCATTCATTCATTCATTCATTCATTCACTCATTCACTCATTTATTTATTTATAAAAGATTTTATTCATTTATTTGAGAGAGCAAGAGTGGGGTGAGGGGCAGAGGGAGAAGCAGACTCTGCCCCCAGCAGGGAACGCAATGTGGGGCTGGATCTTGGGACTTCAGGATCATGACTGGAGATGAAGGCAGACACCTAACCGACAGAGCCACCCGGGCACCCCTTGTCTTTTTTTTAAACATTTTACTTATGTATTTATTTATTTGAGGAAGAGCAAGGTGGGTGCATGCTTGCAAGCAGGGGAAGGGGCAGAGAGGGAGGGAGAGAGGGCATCCCTAGCAGATTCTGTATTGAGTGCAGAGTCCAACATGGGGCTCAGTCTCACGACCCCACGATTTTGACCTGAGTCAAGCCAAGAGCTGGACACTCAACCAACTGAGCCACCCAGGCACCCCCATCTGTCTTTTTCATTATGGACATCCTAGTGAGTATTAAATGGTAATTCGTTGTAGTTTTGATTTGTGTTTTCCTGATGACCATTGACATCAAGCACCTTTTCATGTCCTTATTGGCCATTTTCATATCATCCTTGAAGAAATGTCTATTCAGATATTTTGCCCACTTAAAAAATTTTTTTATTCTTGAGTTATAAGGAGTTTTAAAATATATATATATTCTAGCTACAATTTTCTTGTCTGATACATAATTTGTAAAAATCTTCTCCCATTTTGTGCATTATCTTTTCACTTTCTTCATTTGTCTTTTGAAGCACAAAAGTTTTTAATTTTAAAGAAGTCCTGCTTCTGGGGCACCTGGGTGGCTCAGTGGGTTAAAGCCTCTGCCTTCGGCTCAGGTCATGGTCTCAGGGTCCTGGGATCAAGCCCCGCATCGGGCTCTCTGCTCAGCGGGGAGCCTGCTTCCCCCTCTCTCTGTCTGCCTCTCTGACTACTTGTGATCTCTATCAAATAAATAAATAAAATCTTTTAAAAAAAAAGTCATGCTTCTTTTTTCTTTCTTTTCTTTTCTTTTTTTTTTTTTTTTTTGGTTATGCTTTTGGTGTCATATCTAAGAAACCATTGCCACATCCAAGTACATGGAGATTTACTCTTAGGTTTTCTTCTAAGAATGTTATAGTTTCAGCTGCTATATTTAAAAGATTTTTTTAAAGATTTTATTTATTTATTTGTCAGAGAGAGAGAGCAAGCACAGGCAGACAGAGTGGCAGGCAGAGGCAGAGGGAGAAGCAGGCTCCCCGCTGAGCAAGGAGCCCGATGTGGGACTTGATCCCAGGATCAAGGACGCTGGGATCATGACCTGAGCCGAAGGCAGCCGCTTAACCACTGAGCCACCCAGGCGTCCCTCAGCTGCTATATTTAGATCCTTGGTCCATTTTTAGTTAAATTTTGTGTATGGTATTAGGGAGATATTTAACTTCATTCTTGTGCACGTGGATATCTTCTTGTCTTAACCTCACTTGTTAAAAAGACTCTCTTTTGCCCATTGAATAGTCTTAGCATACTTGTCAAAAAATCAGTTAACCATAGATACATGGGTTTATTTCTAAACTCTCAATTGTATTCCTTTGAACTATATATCTATCTCTATGCCAGTATCACACTGTCTTAATTACCATTACTCTATTAGGTTTTGAAATTGGGATGTATGGGTCCTCCAACTTTATTCTTCTTTTTCAGCATTGTTTTATAATTCCATTTTAAATTTGAAACATGCTTTTTTGTTCTATATACCAGGAAATAAAGAAGGGAACAAGACAGACTTGGCCAGCCAGGAAAAAGATACACTTAGAGAAGAATTAACAATGTGATGGAGATTGTAATAGAACAATTAAAGATACTTATAAAAATGTAACAGGGAGACTTAACCAAATCTGGGAATGATGAAGGACGGACTGAAGAGATGAGGTTCAGACCAAGAACTGGACAGGAAGAGGAGATGACCAGAAAAAGAGATAGTATGCCACAAGCCAAGCCATTTCAAGGAATAGCTTTTGTGAATACTGGGTTGGGGGTACAGCAGAAAGAAGAGAACAAAGTTCAGAAAACCTTTAGTAGAGAGCACAAGAGTAGAGTGGTAAAAGTTGAGTCTAGAGAAGGATGCAAGGTAGGGCCTACTTTTATCTCAAGGACAATGAGGAGCCATTGTGAGCATTGAAAGGATAATGGGAGGCTTTGGGCATGGTTGGTTTACGTATGAAAGGACCACTGGCGTGTGTGGAGGAAAGTGGATATAAGACAGAAGCACAAAGAAAGGAAAACCAGTTAGGGGGCTTTTGAAATGAAAGGTTATGTGATCCAGACTACAATGGTGGGAGGTGAGGGAGTGGGAGTTTGGGCGTTGGAAAAGAAAGTAGAAAGTGTGACCCAGAGTCTACAGGACTCAGTAGTTATTCCTCAGATGTGATGGATAAAGGGGTAACAGAGAGACAGGAATCAAAAGTGGCTCCTAAGTTGTCAAATTATGAAACTTGTGTATATCTCATGTATCATGTAGGTAGTGAATAAATGTGAACCCCAATTAAAAAAAATAAAATGGGAGGGGTGCCTGGGTGGCTCAGTGGGTTAAAGCCTCTGCCTTCAGCTCAGGTCATGATCTCAGGGTCCTGGGATGGAGATCCGCATGGGGCTCTCTGCTCAGGAGGTCGCCTGCTTCCCTCTCTATCTCTCTGCCTGCCTCTCTGCCTACTTGTGATCTCTCTCTGTCAAATAAATAAATAAACTTTTTTTTTTAAAGATTTTATTTATTTATTTGACAGACAGAGATCACAAGTAGGCAGAGAGGCAGGCAGGGGGGCGGGGGGAAGCAGGCTCCCCGCTGAGCAAAGAGCTCAATGTGGAGCTCGATCCCAGGACCCTGAGATCATGACCGGAGCCGAAGGCAGAGGCTTTAACCCACTGAGCCACCCAGGCGCCCCTAAATAAACTCTTTTAAAAGATAAATAAATAAATAAATAAATAAAAATTTAAAAATAAAATGAAATAATGAAATGGGAAAGTGGAATGTTTCCTTTTGTCAAAAATCCCTAACAAAGTTAAGTTGACTGTAATTTGTGGGGTCTCTAAGTATTGGGGTTTTGTTTTCTTAAAAATCACTCCGGAGGGCACCTGGGTGGCTCAGTCAATTGTGCATCCTACTCTTGGTTTCACTGGTTTCAGCTCAGGTCATGATTTCACGGGTCATGAGTCTGCTTGAAATTCTCTCTCTTCCTCCCCCTCAAACCCTCCCCCTGCTCCTGTGTGTACATGCCCACTGTCATGTGGGCTCTCTCTCTCTCAAATAAATTAAGTAAATCTTAACCCCCCCCCCAAAAAAAAACACTCTGAGTGATCCTTATTTTAAAAAAAGCAGGTGCAGCCAAGTGAGAGGTCCCAGACCCCCAGATGGTGTGCCCCACGACAGAACAACTTCTCTCCAACTACTCTTGCCTCCTCCCTGCCAGGACAGCTCCCCGAGTGGTTTTCCAGCTTCCAGCCTTGTCTTTCCCAGTGGTCCGCTCTATCCCTGTAGTGCAACCAGAACGACTTTTCAAACAGGCACATCTCATCTTGTCACCTCCTTTGCATGAAAGTTTTCCATGGCTTCTCATTGCCATTAGGACAAAGTTCAGACCTTTGACTTAGTGTCACGTGTCTGCACAATCTGGCTTCTGCCTGCCCAGCTGCCCTCTTGCCATGTCTTCCCTTACACTCTAAGCTCTAGCCACACGGAATTATCTCAGTTACTTCAGCATTCTGTGCTCGCTCGCTCTCTACCCCACCTCTTGGATATCTTTTACATCTTCTTTCTTTTTCTTGCTACTAGACATCACTTCCTTAGACATCACTTCCTCAGGAACACCTCCCTCCTCCCCCAATCTGAATCTCAGGAATCCTAATCTCAATTAGGAATCTTCCCTTGTACAGAGGCCTTCTATGCCTCATGTTAATCCACCTGATGGGACCCAGCTCACTTTTGGTCTGGTTTGGTCCATGGGTAAATGTAGACTTTTTAAAAAAAAAAAAGATTTTATTTATTTATTTGACAGAGATCACAAATAGGCAGAAAGGCAGGCGGCGGAGGGGGGGCGGCGGGGGGCGGGCAGGCTCCCTGCTGAGCAGAGAGCCCTATGTGGGGCTCAATCCCAGAACCGTGGGATCATGACCTGAGCTGAAGGCAGAGGCTTTAACCCACTGAGCCACCCAGGTGCCTGTGAATGTAGACTTTCAGAAAGAGTGGATGGGCTGTGTTTTCTTTAAGTAGTTCTACAGGAATATTGATTTTCTCAACTGTTGAATGATAATGAGCTGGTACCTGCCTATAGTTAGCTATTGGCCATCATCTGCTCTACAGTGACTTGATTTTGCCAAGAGACAATGAGCCTGAAGATAGGGTTTTGTGAAGGTTCAGGAGATGAAGAGGGTGTCAGGTCTTAAACAGAATGACAGCCCATATCCACTGGACAGAGGAATGGGCAGCCAATCCTCAGAGCCTGACTTCATATTTATAGCCTGGGCACTTTTTAAAGCAGCGGTATTCAAACCTCCTCATCAACAACAAGGAATTGCTTTCAGTAAACCATTCATACAATACCCTGCACGGAGTACTGCTGCTTCCTGGCATTCCTTTCACCATCAACTCCCTGAAAAATGGACTCCAAAGTAGATAAATGAGGAGACCTACAACATGAAATTGTTACTTATAAACCAGTTACAAGTGAAACAATCATTTATGGCAAGCAATAAAAGTTGAGAAAGCCGAAAGCAAGAACACCTGAGCTCTAATGTTCCTTTTTGGTAATAATTACCCAATAGGCCAGTTATCTTTTTGGGTTACTTGTACTTCAAGATAGTATTTGTAATGAAGGAACACCCGTCTTCCTGGTTTCTTTAGAAGACAGACAGGCATCCAGCTTCTCTAAAACTCTTGACCAGTCAATACTCAATGGGCTTAAAAAATAAGGAAGTAGGAGAAAGGGAAGGAGGGAGAAAACACAGAACTCACTGGAAAATCAGAGGACCTCCTCAAGAAGGAGGACCTCTTTGATCTCAAAACTCATTGTATTTGTGTAGTTACAGTTCCATATAATCATATAAGCATCATATAATCGTCAGCTGATGATACTCTAACTGGAGCACATGCTATTTTGCCTAAACAAGATTTCCAAACCCAAAGTCAAGAGCAGAGGTCAAAAGGATTCAAAGCTCAAATAATCCAATGGTATTTGTTTTCCAGGTGATGGCAAACGGTATAGCAATATTCATGATAGAACATCCATATTTAAGAAGATCTCATTGCTCCCTTGTAAACACACACACACACACACACACACACACACACACACACACTCTGTGAGGGTCAAAGTCTGACCTAGGCAGAGAGCTGGAAAGGATGAATAGATTCTCAAGGGATAACTCACTATTAGCAGAGGAGGAAAAAGGACTAGTGGCCTGGCTTCTGCTCTGTGGTCTGGAGGGGAAAGGGACTGTTATTGCTCTGGGTTTGGAATAAACTAGAGGCAAGCTTGAGCCTGAGGGAAAAGATTATTCAAGTGCATCTGAAAGCTGATTTTAGTGTGGTGAATCTTTTTTGTTTCTTATTTTTTAAAAGGCTTATTTATCTATTTAAGAGAAAGGGAGAGAGCAGGGGACAGGAGCAGAGGAAGAGGGAGAGAGAAACCCAAGCAGACTCCATGCTGAGCATAGACCCCGAGGTAGGGCTCAATTTCATGACCCTGAGTTTGTGACCTGAGCAAAAACCGAGTCAGACGCTTAGCTTAGCTGACTGAGGCACCCAGGTGCCCCAGGGTGCAGAATCTTTAACAGAGGTTGCGATGGAAAGGAGGGACTGTGGTGTGCAAAAGAATGAGCAGAAATAGCATTGGCAGTGACCAGAGCTGGATGAGAGTCTGAGCCACATCCCTGAGGCTGCCTGGGTTTTAGGGGGCAGCTACACCAACTCAAGCTTAAACAGTAGCAACAAAGGCACAGGGATTCAAGGGCCATGAGCTTTGGGGGCAGCCATTGTGAGGCAGCCCAGAGCAAGAGTACTTGCCTGAGTTCCAGCCCCACAAGAAGGCAAGCAACTGCCATGACACTTGTGGGACAAGTTGGAATGAATTTGCTGGGTATTTCCACAAGTACCATGAAGAGACTACCTGGTGACAGGCTAAACTCTTAAAGGCAGAACTTCCTAAATTTTTTCACATCTTGGCACTCATTAAATAACACATTTAGATAAACTGAAGATGCTACTCAATGCCAGGGGCGGCCATCTTGGGATCTTGGTAATCTGCTCAATTACCATGAGGGCAGAGGAATTCAATATTGAGGTTAACCCATTTGAGGTACACTAGTTAGATAATTCTTGCTTAATGCCCCCAGTAAATTATCTGTGGGGAGACAACTATAAAACATAAGGTCATTCAGTGCAGCCTAGATCCTAAAATTTGTTTTAACCTGTCTTCAGAGACTCTACTTACTCCGGAGATTATCATATTTTCTTAAATAATGGGCAAAGAATTTTAACAGTGCAGTATCAGCCATGTCTCCATATCTCAGGAACTTTTTAGAATTAGAACCATGGCTAATGATTAGAAAGTGAGAGGGAGGCTCTTGTCCTCAAAACTTGCCCTCCAGACCATTCTAAATAGCCAGATACAGAATCTGTCAGATGAAAAGAACCATCCACCAGAAGAACAATGAGCCCATTAAATATCTTTGAGTGATAACCTTCACTTTAACCAGCTTCTCCTTGGTCCCTAAGATTAGAAAAGGGAGCTAGAAACACCTATCATTTAAGAGAATCCTCCTGTGATTTTGCAGGCAAGGGAGGGGAGTCATTGTGGTAATGAAAGGATAAAGGAAGTTGGTTTAGAAGTGGTGCCAATAATTTGGCTGCATACTTCTCTACTTCCTTCCCCTGTGCCACCTAATTTCAGAGTCTGTGAAAAGGTTCACCATTTGCTTCCTGAGCAAGTGCTTCCTGAGCAGGGTAAAAATTCAGGTCATTAGCTGAACAGTGCCTCCCACATGCCATCATCACCCTCTGCCTTGTGGCTTAGCATTGATAATTTCCCTAAAATCCAGCTGGAGTCCATGGGTTTTATGGCAAACAATTTTTTAATATAAATACCAGGTAGTATAACATGTCAATAACACTTTATTTTTATTTGTTTTTATTTTTTATTTTTATTTATTTATTTTCAATGACACTTTTTAAGGAAATCAAATAAGTCATCCTCACAGTGGAATTTATGGTTCTGAAGAGACTTAATCCTTGAGTTGATCATCTCTTCAGAGGAAATTCTTTTGAGAGAATCTTAGAAAACTGTACTAGGGGACTTGTTTTCATGGGAGGCCAAGGGAGCAGGTGGTTGAACAGCTGGGAGAAGGTTTCTTGTTTACAATGTGAACCCTCCACAGTTCACACTCCTCCAGGCCCGGGTTGTGGCCAAATAGTATAAAGATGAATCATCAAAAAGGAATATAGGGAAAACAAAGGAGGACATGAAGCACTATAAAGAAGAGGACAGAAATTAAGTAGATAAGACCAATAATATCTAAAATGGGACCTATAAGAGACTAAAAAGAAAGTAGGTCAGACGGTTAGAGCTAATATTTTCAAATTCAAATTTCAAAAAGTTTTAAGAATTAAAAAAAGAAATATTTTGGAAGGAAATCTTCCAATATCTTCTAAATCTAAGCTATTCATATCCTTTTTTTTTTTTTTAGATTTTTTTTTTAATTTGACAGAGATCATAGGTAAGCAGAGAGGCAGGCAGAGAGAGAGGAGTAAGCAGACTCCCTGCTGAGCAGAGAGCCCGATGCGGGGCTCGATCCCAGGACCCTGGGACCATGACCTGAGCCGAAGGCATGAGGCTTTAACCCACTGAGCCACCCAGGTGCCCCAAACTATTCATATCTTTTGACCAAGAAATATACTTATTAGAATTTATCCTTCAGTAAGTCACATAAGTGTATAAAGATAAATGTACAAGGATATCCAAAGTACTACTTTTTTTAAAAAAAGATTTTATTTCTAAGTAATCTCCACAACCGACATGGGGCTCAAACTTACAAACCCAGATCCAGTCGCATGTTCCACTGGTTGAGCCATCATCTCCCCA
Source organism: Mellivora capensis (assembly GCA_004024625.1). Taxonomy (NCBI): domain Eukaryota; kingdom Metazoa; phylum Chordata; class Mammalia; order Carnivora; family Mustelidae; genus Mellivora; species Mellivora capensis. The sequence goes on along the minus strand of PISX010009956.1, from coordinate 1,383 downwards.
GGAGAATGCAAACTCCTACTCAGCATCGCTACTTGGATGTCTAATAGGTGACATTTTGTCTCAATATATCCAAATCAGAGTTCTCCATTTTCCCCTTGTCTCTCTCAAAACTCTTCACTTCAGCCAGTGTCACTCCCAGTCATCCAAATGCTAAAGATGACACCTGCCAAAAGCCTAGAGTAGTTCTTGATTTCTTTCTCCCTTACTGTCACTGTTTCTCCCATCCAATCCATCAGTAGATCCCATGAATTCAACATTCTCTATAAAACCTGAATCTGACCCTTCCTTCCTCACTATATTCCCAGAACCTCAGTGAGTTAGAGCTTCTCTCAGGAACAGATTCCTATCTGGTCTCCCTGCTTGAATTCTTGCTCCCTTATAATCCATTAGCTACTTAGCAGTCAGAGTGATTGGGGAACATCCTAGATAAGTTCATATCACATCCCTGCTTAAAACCTTTTAGGGCTTTTTGTCGCACCTAGAATAAATTATAAACCTCTTACGATGGCATCTAGTGACCTCTCCTACCAGCCACTGTTTTCCCCTCCTGCTAGCTCCATTCCAAACCTCACTCCGCTTATCTGGGTTCCTTGAACAAGCCAAGCTTTCTCCTATCCCTGGCACTTAGCACCAGCTCTGCCCTCTATCTGGAATGTTCTTCCCCAGGTCATCATGTGCTCTAATCTTCTTGTTAGTTATCTGCTCCAGTTCAAATTCTTATTTATTTATTTGACACAGAGAGAGAGAGAGACAGCAAGAGAGGGAACACAAGCAAGGAGAGTGGGAGAGGGAGAAGCAGGCTTTCCGCTGAGCAGGGAGCCTGATTCGGGGCTCGATCCCAGGGTCTCAGGATCATGACCTGAGCCAAAGGCAGCCACTTAATCACTGACCCACCCAGGCACCCCTCCAGTTCAAATTCTTGAGGAGATTCCCTTGTGACCAATGAGAATAGTTCTCCCATTATCCCCACCCTCTTACTGGATTTTATTTTCCTTGTGGCACTTACCACTAATTTAACTACTTGTTTGCTTTCTGAATCCCCCTCTTTCCACGTATGTTAAGGTTGGAACATCATTTTTTTCATTGTGACCTCTCTAGCACGGAGAACAAAGCCTGCTACACAGTAGGTGTTAGTGTTTCTTGAATGAATGCTGGAAGAATTTTCACACTTTATATTTAACTGAGTGAAGGAAAAAACAAGCTTTAAAATGATATGTACAAGGTTCCCAAAGTATTAATACTAATAAATATATTAATATATGTTTGTATTTGTATGATACATAGGATTTGAATGAATTCATGGGAAAATTTTCAAGATGTATACTTTTATTAGGATGCCTAGCTGGCGTAGTCAGTAGAGCATGTGACTCTTTTTTTTTTTTT
>PISX010009955.1:0-72925 GCA_004024625.1 Mellivora capensis | reverse complement strand
AGGAAGTGGAGATGCAACATGGGGGACTAGGGGGGCAGAAAAAGAAGAAAAGAAACAAGATGGGATTGGGAGGGAGACAAACCATAAGTGACTCTTAATCTCACAAAACAAACTGAGGGTTGCTGGGGGGAGGGGGTCGGGAAAGGTGGGTGGGGTAATGGACATTGGGGAGGGTATGTGCTATGGTTAGTGCTGTGAACTGTGTAAACCTGGCGATTCACAGACATGTACCCCTGGGGATAAAAATTTGTTTATAAAAAATAAAAATTTAAAATAGCTAAAAAAAAAAAAAAGATTGATAGGAAGCTGCTGAATGGGTTTTAAGTGGGAGAAGAACAGGGGCATTATCCTGCCTTGATACATTTTCAAATATATTCATGTATCGCTGTGCTTTTCTTCTTTTGCATATCTAAATCAGCACCTCTATTCCTGGGGAGAATTAAGACTGTGCTCTTCTGGATAGCAAAGACAAAGACAGTGTCAAGGTTCAGCCACTGACTTTCACTTCAGAGATAATAGTTGTAAAAGCCAAAGCTTTGATTTGTAAGCGCAGAGCTTTTAGTGAATCAAAAGGCAACGTCCAGAAGAGATTGGGAGGGGGGAGGAGGATACAGTTTACTTAAATGAGTAGATAATAAACTGGACTCTGGGGGTGGGGAGTGATGAGAAGCAGGAGGGCTGAGGCCAGAAGGCCTTCGTGGCCGGGAGAAACCCACAGAGGGAAGTGTCATCATGGAGACCCGCCCCACATCTGCCTCGGCAAGCATCAGAGAGCCAGGTGGGAACCTAGCAACACCTGCCCATTGTCTACCTGTTGGAGAGAGAGCGCGGTCTGAAGATGGCCGGGGCCGAGGTGCTGTCTTTCCCGCTGCCTGCACTTCACCCATGATTAGCCCCACAGGAGTGATTATCACCTTTCGACTCACACAAACTCTCCCCACCCTCTCAACAGCTCCTGACACACATCGGCCCCCTGCCCTGAGAGAGAACAGTAAAACAGTCACCTGGCTCTCGTCAAATGGGGTACAGTGATGCTGTGGTTGGGAAAGCCCCCTTGTTATCTCTCCCGGGGTGAGAATAACAGAATCACTCAGATCGAGATAGTGGTGAAACCCAGCCCTGTTATAAATGAGATTGGCCATTTTCAAAGGTTAACCTGGTTGCTGGCTGGAGAGCCGAAGGCCAAGGAGCCAGTGCTGAATGCCTGTGTGACAGGGCTGCAGTTGATTACAGTGGTCCACACAAAAAATGGCCATAGTTTGGGCTAAGATGGCAGCATTAGGGTTGGAGAGAAGTGACTGGATTCCAGAGATGTACCTGAGGTAAGCAGACAGGCTTGAAGGAGCAGGTGAAGAAGCACAAGGCAACTGCCTTTTTAGGTTCCTGCCGCAATGGGACAACAGCTGTGATGGTTTCCACTGTGGTGTGAATGACATGAGAATCGACATTCTCAGTGGCTCACAGTGATCCTTTATGTTTCTTGTCAGAGGTCTGTAGACTGGTTGGGCATCTCTGCTTCGGGTCACAGTTGGTCCATGTGTCTCTTATCCTAGGACCTACAGTGACCTGGGGTTAAGTTTTTCCATGTGAGATGGCAGAAGGGCAAGAGGCCAAGTGAAAACACACAGTGTATTCCAAGCCACTAGCTGGGCAAGGCCTAGAAAGTGTCTACTCCTATACCCTCAGCCAAGCAACAGAGTACAAAGACAGTGGGGCAGGGAATTAAACTGTCCCAGAGAAGCCATGCAAGGATGAATCGTGAACGAACAATGCTATCTACCTTAAGAATCAAGGAGGCATCCTAGGTCTCTGGCTTGCCCAGCTAGGTAGAGTGTGGTGTCCTTTCTTTAGAAAGGAAACACAAGAAATGGAAAAGGCTTGGGAGAGACTATGTGCTCAGTCTTGGATATTTGGTTTGAGGTGTCCTTGGATACAAAAGTGGCAGGAGCTACAGAGAAGCCTGATCTGGAGGGATGCATTTGGGAGATGATAGCAAAGACTGCCATCTACTTACTCCTTCTTCTTTAGTATTAGAGCATCTCATTTTTAGCTGGAGCTAGGGTGGTCGCCTAGCTAAATTTTAACCAGTGAAATATAGGAAGTGTCAAGCACGACTTTCATGAAGTATCCTAACAGGATAGGGTGTGTCTTTCCTCCTGCTTTATTTCTCGCTGCTGGCAGAAATGTGGTTGTAGCGGCTTAAACCCAATACGCCATCTTGGAGCATGAGGTAAAAGTCCAATGTTGAGGATGGCAGAGCAATGAGACAGAAGGAGCCTAGTTCCCTGAAAAGAAATACACTTTAATAGTATTTTGAGTTACTGTCACCTCTAGTCAAACCCCATCCTAACAATCATCCTAAAAAGTCGTGGGAGCAAGGAAGTGCTGAAAACCACTGAATTTAATATCAATATTCCAAGAAGAGAGTATGGAATGAGAAGTGAGGAGAGCCTAGGACGGAGCTTCCAGTTGCCCCAACATGTCACCGCCAAGTAGAGGAGGGAACTACCTATAACAGAGACAGAAAGACGCAGACTGAGAGATAGAAGGAAAGTGAGACTGGTTGTCATGAGCATGAAAGGATGAGAGTGTTTTGAGGAGGAAGTAGTCGAAAGTTGGAATCCAGCCAATAATTCAAAGGCAGAGGGTATGAACAAAGTTCAGAATATGACAAGGACATGAAGGCATCATGGTTTTTTGATCTGCCAGAATATCCTCTGAAAGACTTAGGAGTAAAATAAGACTCTATTAGGGCTATTAAAACATAATTCCTTAAAAAAAAAAAACCCCAACACATAATTCTAAATATTCTTAAACCGCCAACTGCCCAGAGTACTACTGTTCAGGGTATGTTAAGATACCTTCTGGAAGAAGATGAGCAGAAGTGATGGGAAAAAACCTACGAAACTCAACATGACTGCTTTTCCTGACACATCAAGTCTTCCTCTTCAATCCCCTCCTTTGTCCCCACCTCCGCCATCATTAGGCCTTCGAACAAGCTTCCACCTTGCCTACCCCTTGTCTGGGGCCCACACTGCTTCTCAGGTTATTGTCTTATGAAAGATACGAGAACTTCACTCTTTAGCTCAAAATCCTTCCAGGACTTTCCACTGACAATGTTGCAAAGATGAAGGATGAAATTCCTTCATCAGGCATATTAGTCTTACAAGATTCAACCCTGACTTTCTGCTCTCACCTCTCTTACACATGCTACCTTGGTCACATCAGAATATGAACTCTAGTCAGATGAGAAAACCCCCAGGGAGCACTACTCATCTGTGACTAGTCAGAATGAAAAAACATAAAACTATGCTGCTTTAAGACACTAAGTTTTGGGATGGTTTGCTCCACAGAAGTAGGTAGAACAGAAATGGGTACCAGGAGGGGGATGTTGACATTAAAAACCTGAACCAGATGACATTGGCTTTGGAACGGGCCATGGCCTCTGGAGTTTCGGAAAGAAGGTTATTGGGGCCCATAAGAACAGTGAGAAAATTATTGGCAGTGAGAAAATCGTTACTGGAAACTGGAGAAAAGACCCGAGAGGTGTGGCGGTAGAAAGTTAGCAAGGCTGTCACCTACAGTAATGTGAAAAAGAAAATATATAACTAATGGATAGTGAAACTGGCTAAGGAGATTTCAGGCAAGCTGTTGAAAGTGTCAGCTGACTCTTCTCAGCCATGATTGATAAGGGGCAGATAGAAATGAACAAAAAGAGGAAACTGTTAGGTTTCAGATATAATTTAGAGAAAATGAAGAGAATCCAGGACTTCCTAGGTTCAAAATTAAACAGCTTGACATTTCCATCCTCCCCAGAGAGTAAGTTATTCACAAAGTAGGACGACTGAAGATTCTTTCAAGGATGTGGCTCTATTTTAAGACTTCAGAAATACTTAAGGGTGTGCCTCCTAGACCTCTCAGCTAGTCAAAAGATTTCTGAGAATTTTAACAGCGCCGCACAGAATCCTAAATTTAAGCCCAAACCAGACAGGGTCTTGTCCTCAAAAATATTTCTGAGTGTGGGTTTTGTAAACCCCACACGATTCCTAGGAAACCCACAGTGTGTTTGTGAGTTTGAACTAATGACGGCACCATCAGCCTGGACCAGAAGGGGTAGAAATGATTGAAAAATGAAAAGAAGCCTCTAGAACCGCAAACTTATATGGACAGGAAGCAGGCTAAGGAAGCTCTTCAGTGGCAAACATGAGCCACTTCTTGTAGCAAAGAAAGGGTGATTCAGAGGACAGAACCATGGAAAGTAACTCACTGAAGGTGGGACATGACCCAAGATAAAACAGGAGGCATACTGCCTTCGGCTCAGGTCATGATCTCAGGTGCTGGGATCGAGCCCCGCATGGGGCTCTCCGCTCAGCGGGGAGCCTGCTTCCTCCTCTCTCTCTGCCTGCCTCTCTGCCTGCTTGTGATCTCTCCCTCTGTCAAATAAATAAATAAAATCTTTAAAAAAAAGAAAAAAAGAACAGGAGGCATATATCTAGCTGGATTTCTGAATTACTACAGACCAGTGACTGCTATATGCCTCCATTCCCCTTACTCTTTTTGAGCAAGAGTGTCTCCTAAGGGTATCTTGTACACCCCATTGTTTATTGGTGTGTGTGTGTGTGTGTGTGTGTGTGTGTGTGTGTGTGTGTGTGTAGGGGCAGATAGCCTGTCTTTAGCTCACAGTATTCCTGTTGACAGGAAACTATTTGAGGAACCCCACCCAAGGAGGGAGCCATTTGTGCCTGCATTGTATTTAGATGACAAGATCTCGACTTTCCCATCAAATCCTCGTGAGTTTTGGGAGCATTGCAAAAGGGTTTGGATATTTTTGCATGTGGCAAGGATGTGAACTATTGTGCCCGGAGGGCAGCTGGGATTTTCCAAAGACAGTCACAACGGTATCTCCATCCCACAAATTCTTCTGCTTTAGGAACTTGCCACTCCCTCATCAAGAGATGAAGATTATTTCTCTCTGCCTGCTTCTACTAGGAAGGCCCTGGGTCAGCTTGACCAATAGAATGCGGCAGAAATGGTGCTGGGCCTCTTCCGGGCATGGCAGCTTCCACTCCCTCTTGAGATTCTCTGTCTGAACCCGGCCTCCATGCTGTGAGGGGCCCATGGAGCCCTTCATGGAGGGGCCACAGCCAACAACCCGCATGGACTGTCAGCCACATGAATGTGCCATCTTGGATGTCCAGCTCTGGCCGACCCCTCCAGCGACTGCGGCCCCCGCCAACATCTGACCAAAACCATGTAAGGGATCCACGTGAGAACAAGTCACTGAGCCCAGTCAACCCCCGGAGCCAGGAGAGATAATAATAAATTGTTATTTTTACGTTACTAGGTCTTGCAGTGGTTTGTTTGGTCCTTAATACTAGTTCATCGAATTTGCCACACAATTCACTGCAGCTTGGAATTTCTGAAGCAAGTAATGAAACTGGGAACAAAGACAAATATTTATACCACGTGCCAACGTGCAAGCTTATCAGCTTTCTGGCTTTAGGTGATAGATGACCCACCTGTAAATGGCTTAAATTAGGGGTTGACAGACATTTTTGTAAAGGGCTAGAAAGAAAGTATTTTAGGCTTTGTCTCTGTCACAGCTATGCAACTCCACCATGGTAGCAAAGGCGGCTGTGGTCGGGAAGCGAACGAAGAAGTGTGCCTGTTGCCCAAGAAGGTTTCACTTATAGAAACAGGCCGCGGGTGATTTGCCCCACGGGCCATAGTTTGCTGACTCCTGCCTTTAAAAAGAACAGGGACTTATTATTTCATAACAAGAATTGAGATTGGTTAATTCAAACAGATCAACAATATAAGCATGAACCTGGGTTCTCTCCACCTTTCTGCTCTGTCATCCCCGATTTTGTGGGTTTAGTTCTCAGGCTGGTCTCCTCACGCGGTCATGAGGTGGCCGCTCCAAGTTCAGGCATCACGTCTGAACACTCACATCCCCAGTGAGAAGAGAAGAAGGCTTCTCTTCGTCCTGTTTAAGAACCACGAGGACTTTCCCAGAGGTCCTCTGGCACACTTTCACACCTCATTGGCCAGAAGCGCATGTCACATCCATTGGTGAATCGGGAGCTGCCATGGGCTTAGCCTTAGACGGACTCCTCAAGCTTCACCCCATCAGAAGCTTTGCCTGATACACGAACAAGGTGGGGTTCCCTTAGCAAGGAGTCTAGCTACGGGGTGTGTGTGGGGGGGACCAGCAATGGCCGCCAGCCACTCAGCAGGGCAAGTAGGGAAGGAAGAGACACAGAAGTCATATCAGGTTTCAGACAGAACAGAGGCTGGAAGATAAAAGTACAACAAGCCTTGGGCAACCTGGAAAAGAAAAACAGTGAAGCAAAATAAAAAGATTCACTTCTGGGCAAGCATCCAAAAAGAAAACCACCCTGGTGTGGGCTACAGCTGGGTGGAGTGGAGGACTGGGCCCCTGCACAGCCTCCCTTCCTTAGCTGGGGAAGAGCCACATCGAGCCCCAGGATGAACGGGGCTGGGGAAACATGCTGCTGACCCAAAACACCACCGTTTCCAGCTGCATGTGCCCAACCCAGCAGCCGGTCAATAAAAAATAAGCCACACCGCCCTGGGGCTCTGGATGGGCCTGGCGGTGTCCCTGGGAGGCCCGAGGCTCGCACTGGGGACCTTGGTCCACTGTGGAACCCACCTGGTGGGGGGAACCGCAGGCGCTAGGGGTTTGAGGAGGGGATGGCCTCTGTGGAGCCTGGAGGTTTCTTTGTTCACTGAAGGGCAGGGAGGGGCCTGGGGTGTTTGACTCGTTTTCCACCAAGCGGCTGCCTACGGATTGCAGGGGGCAAGAGGCACGTGGTTCTCTGGGAAACCCCAGCAGCTGGGCCCAGTCAAGGCCACATAGACAAAAAGCTTCAGCCTTTCGGTGGGGGCAAACAGTGCTGTGTGGGCTGCCTGAGGTGCACTCAAACCTCCACGCAGATTCTCCTGGGCCTTCCCTCAGGGGACACTGCCGGCTCCCTCCTTTGGTCCTGGCACCCTCAGCCCCGGGCCCCACACAGCGTGCCTTTGGCCTGCTTGTCTGTGCACTGCCCCCGACCCCTACCCCCACACCTGGGACTTCCTTATTTGGACTTTACCTGGAGCTGCGGCCATTCCCAGCCCACAGAAGGCTGTCATCCATGTGTCCACCAGGGGTGATGGGTGGCTGAGGGCATCAGCTCTGCCAATCCCCTGGGTCGTTAGCGCCGTGGACATCGTCTCTCCCTCACTCCCCTGTGCTGAGCTGTGGCCTCAAGCTCGCAGGCTCGTGCACGTGAGCTAGGGGCCTGTCAAGCTGAGAAATCCACGATGCTTGTTTCCCCTTCAGTTCTGGCCAGATAGGAGCCTTGTGGGCAGCGGTGGGCAGCAAACTTTTGGAAAAGTGGGGCCATGGGCTTGACCCTTCACTCTTCCCGCGTTCCTTCAGATGGGCCCTCGGCCTTGCAGGATGGCTTTCTGGTGGAATGTCGCACGTCCTCAGCCTCCTTCTGGGGTCCCTGGGACGGGGGCACCTGTCACGCTGTAGAGGCTGTGTGTGCTTTGTCTGTCTCTCCCACACCATGACCAGCTTGGTGAGGCTAGATGTGTGTGCAGGACCATCTCTGAGCCTGGTGAGCACACGACAGATGTTTGAGGGACAGATGAACACATCAATGTCAGCGATGTTTCTGTTACATACACACTCCCCCGCCTTTTTAAAAGATTTTATTTATTTATTTGAGAGAGAGAGAACGAGCAGGGGGGAGAGGCAGAGGTAGGGGGAGAAGCAGACTTCCCGCGGAGCAAAGAACACGAAGCGGGGCTCGATCCCAGCATGCTGTGGGGATGACGGAAGCCAAAGGCAGACGTCGAACCTACTGAGCCTCCCCCCTCCCGGCAACACTCCCCTCCCCACATACACACCTTTTAATGACCCCAGAATCAGGTGTGTTGGAGAATGCTGGTGCCTTTTTTCTTTAACCTAGCTAACTCCCTAGTCTTTCTGCACAAAGCCAGGCAGCCACCGCCGCCCCGGGAGAGATTTGAACTGAGAGCACTTGCCAGGGATCACCTGCTGACCTACCTCAAGGCCTCTGGGTTCCCCTGCAGCCATAGCCGGCGCTCACCTGGCCAGGACCACGCTGATGTGTGCCGTCCTGGAGACGCGGTGGGACTCGGGGGAGGGGCCAACGTACAGCCGCCCCTCCCTCACTCGGGGGTGGCCGCCCTCCTCCTGTATCCTCCAGCAACACAGGCAGAGCCCAGGCCCGGGGAAACCTTCAAGTCCCAGAAATCCTGCGAGGCACAGAGCTTGTATCGTCGCACTTCATACACCAGCTGTGATGGGAGCATTTCACCCAGGTCGTATTCCCATTCGATAGGGCGAAAGTTGAGTCCGGGAGAAGTGAGGTAACTTGTCAAAAGTCACACAGAGAAGAAGCAGGGTGGGCCAGGTCAGATCAGGCCAGCTTGCCCCAAGGTCTGTTTTCCTAATCATCAGAGCGCACTGCTGGTAAAGAGTCAATCCACAGTTCCGAACACTTCCCTCTGTGGACACAGTCTGATGGAGGTTAGTCCTCTCTCAGAAGGGGGCTGGAAACGTGTCCCAGGGGGAGCAGGGCTATCCCTCAGGTTGGGGAGCTGGTATGGTAGACAGTGGGGTGCAGGCAGGCCCCAGGCCCCGGCCCCCCGGAACTAGGGCGGAGGCTTCCAGCCCTTAGAGCCTCAGAACGCCTTGCTCTGCGTGGCTCAGACTTCACCCTTCTGGAAGGGGCTGGGCTCCCTGGCAGTGTGAACAGGGGCCTCATGATCCCACCCCTACCCTTCCCCTATTCTGTCATTGACAGGACAGCTGCGGGGCCATGTCATCTGGAAGTGGGTCCCAGCCAGTCACTGTGCTCTTGTTCTGGCAACTTGCCTATGCGCCTGGAGGGATGGCGTCTACGAGGTCAGGCAGTTCACAGAGCCCAGCCGGGCATGGGGGGGGCCTCAGGGGCCTGATCCTTGCCATGCCCCAGGTCATGAGCCAAGGGATGCCAAGGCCACGGGAGGGCCCCTGCCCATGTCTTTAGACCCCCAGCCCTTCTTTGGGAGGAAAGTCTGACCGGAAGTACAACCAGACGAGCCTCCCCTCCTGCATCCGCCTTGTCCTCGCATCCTTGCATCCAGCCAGGTCTGAGACTCGTGCCCTGTGGCCGCCGTGGCCCAGCTGGGTGACTTGGTACCCTGAGTCACACACAGTGCACGCCTGGACCGGCCAAGCACGCTCAGCTTCCACACTCGCTTCTTCATCTCTCCCGGGGTGCCTGGGATGTAAACAGATCACAGGGGCCCTAAACCGTGCAGCTCTACACCTCACGTCATGGCCAAGTTCCCTAAGCATCCGTCGCCTCGTGTCCTCCTCTGACAAACAAGGATGAAAACAGCAGCTTCTCTTCCTGAGACTGTGGCAAAGACCAAATGACAGAGAGCATGGAAAGCACTTTGCCCACTGCCTGGCACCGGGGGAGACTGCCCGTCAGGGTCCCCACCGGGGAAGCACGCTCAGGGCGGTATGCGTGAGAAACGGCGGGGCCTCTCTCCTCTGTTGGCTCAGAGCCTCTTTGAACTCAGTGTCTGAGTGAGGGTCTCCTTGGCAAGTGTGACCCTCCTCCCTCCTTCTGCACAGGCCACCTTAGGATAGTGGTATTTCTCAGAGTATCTGTGCATGGGGCTCTGCTTATCTTTGGGACTTGAAAAGTCACAGAAATTCCGCTTCTGGTCCCAAGCCACGCCTGTCGCCAGTGCGTGGCCTTAAGGGAACAATCACATTTGAGCAGAAAAGTTCAGCAGGGCTTTACCACACAGCAGTGCACACACACACACACACACCACAACCTTTACTTGTGCCAACATCGGCCTCGGCCTCCCCATGCCCACCGCATACAGGGACTGCGCTAGGCTGCCCGAAACTCCGTTGTCAGACCCAGCTTCCCCGTCTCCTATCTTGAGCACCAGCTGGGGGAATCCCAGGGGAATTCTGTTGCTCAAAAAAAGTCAACCCCGAAAGGCATCGCCCTCGTAATTGCATCAATTTAACACTATGGACTCGAGCAAACAGAAACCGGGGTTGTGGTTTGCGGGGGTTAAGTAGTGAGTGAGGGCTGTGGAAAGACAACCTGGGCGACCCCCGTGGGGGCTGAAATGTTCTCTGTCTTGACTGCATCAGCGTCAATATTCCAGTTGTGATTTGGTTTTTTAGAATGCCACTGGGGAAAACTGAGTCATCTTTCTGAATTATTTCTTGCAGCTGCATGTGAACCTATAATTATCTAAAAATTAAAACTTTAATTTAAAAATATGCATAATGGTTATTTAGTTGGATCTGAAGTCTATAAAACAGCAACCGTGTTTACTGATTGCTTGCATCTGTTTTTCTGTTTCGCTCCTTTACTCGTGCAATGTACCTACTGACCTGTTTTACAGATAATAAAACTGGGTACTGGAAAAATTAAGGCCATAAAATGGTACAGAGTCACCGCACCCAGGTCACCTCTGATAAGGACATATGGCACATTCAGGATTTGAACCAAGTGGGGCTTACTCCTCAAACCAATTCTAGGTACACTTAGTTAAGTGCAAGGATCACCGGCCAAGAGAAGACTAATTCAAAACTATTATTTAGGATTCCTTTGGGGGATGATGGCAATGTTCTGGATTAGGTGGTTATGGTTGTACATATCTGAGGATATATTAAAAACAAACAAACAAAAATACACAGAATTGCACACATTAAAAAAGTAAATTTCATGGCATGTGAATTTCATGGTGTGTCTCTCAATTTTTAAAATCTATACCCTCAACAAAAAAAGTTCTTACTGTCTGGAAATAAAGAAGCTGGTCTTTGGTGGTAGTGGCAGTGGTAAGAAAATCTCCCAGAAAGAATTCACTTATTAATTAAAGTAGGGACCATGACAAAGACAAAGAAGGCATCTGAGGTCCTGCCTCTGGTGACAAGAAGAAAGGGGAAGGAGGAACAGGAGGTCACAGAAGGGTGTGGAACTTGAGATAACTGCAGAGAACCTCTAGGAGACCATTAGAAGCCTGCATTCGGAAGCAAGTGCACAGAGGTTTGGGACCCAAAAGCAGGTGAAATATCTCAGGGAGAAAGGATCAAGATGGTAGAACATTTATTAGGAGGAGACAGGGTGGAAGGCATTAATCTCCAACAGAAAAAGAGCTCAGCATGTAAAATCTGTCATCTCTAACCACAACTGTTCTTTCCTCCTACAAAAGGCTAAACCAGATCCGTTGAGAGAACAGGACTCAGAAAAGCAGAGTAAGAAAAATCACATTCCCTGGGGAAGGACGTCACATGGCTGCCCTCATCTACCTTTGTTATTGGAAGGTTTTGGTTGTCCCAGAGGAGACTCTGAGCACAGAGAAGCAGCTTTGGTGTGGAAAATTAATATTCCTTTTTTTTTAAGGTAGCATATTCTAAAACCCAGATTTTCTTGAGCTTTCAAGTTAAACTTAACGAATCTTATTACTTTACTTACAAATCTATTTAAAGTCATTTGACTATTTTTAAGAAGGCTTCAGACCATAGTTAATTAAATTCCCTTGACCATTTTGGTGTATCTTTATAATCTAAATATGTTTAATTTTCCTTTAAAATACATCAACTGTCAAATAAAACTTTCCCAAATATTTCAATAATGCTTACAAAATGAGTAAGGCAACCTTTATACATGTGGTGAGAATTAGCATCTTCTTCTTCTTTTTAAAGATTTTATTTATTTATTTGGCAGAGAGAGAGAGATCACAAGTAGGCCAAGAGGCAGGCAGAGAGAAGGGGGAAGCAGGCTTCCTGCTGAGCAGAGAGCCCGATGCAGGGCTTGATCCCAGGACCCTGAGGTCATGACCTGAGCCGAAGGCAGAGGCTTAACCCACTGAGCCACCCAGGCGCCCTGAGAATTAGCTTCTCTTAAACAGGGGCCACTGGCTGCCTCAGAGGACCCCACAGAGCCTAGTAGCCTAGGAGCAGCCTGTCATGAGCTACTTTTAGGAGAGGTTGGGCTCAGAAAGGCAGCTGTTCCTCATAAAAAGCAAGAGAACTGACCTGGAGAGGATGTGGTACAAACCTGCCCACAGGAAAATCGAAAGTTGTCTCTAGAGTTGGTCCTATGTTAGGCCACACCTTGCAACAGGAGAACTAAGCAGAATGACCTTCTTGTACCTGATTCACATGTCAGATTTAGAGTATCATCCCTCTCTCGTCCTCTGTTTCTGCCTACCAATCAGCACATAGTCAAGACTTCTGTCCTTGACTACCCAGGTCTCCAGGAATGGCCCCATCTCTGAACTTTGGTTTGTATACGCTCTCTCTCTCTCTCTCTCTCACTCTTCTTTAAATATTCCAGATGTAAATATCCTATCAACAAATTCACACAGTTCTTAAAGGAATTTTTACCCTTGTTTAAAGTCCCACAGTGCTTATCACAGAGCTAGCCACACAGTAGAAACAGTATTCAACCCACACTCATCAACTGATGGGCACCATAGTAACCATTGGTGGGGTATCTATAATTCACTTTATTTTTTTAAAAGATTTTTTTATTTATTCATTTGACAGAGAGAGAGATCACAAGTAGGCAGAGAGGCAGACAGAGAGGGGGGAAAGCAGGTTCCCTGCTGAGCAGAGAGCCCAATATGGGCCTTGATCCCAGGACCCTGAGACCATGATCTGAGCCAAAGGCAGGGGCTTAACCCACTAAGCCACCCAGGCACCCCTACAATTCACTTTAAAACAGTTTGGTATAAACTGTAGGATATCATACAGTTGTTGGTTAGTTCAAGCTTCAATTCTACAGAAATCAGTTTTCATTTTTGGGAATTCACACTCCAGGAATATTGGATTGATCCTCAACCATTGATCCCAAAGCTCTAATACCCAAATCTTGAGCAATATCTTAGGCGTTAGGAACATGTAGGGTGAATGTCTGAAAAGCATGTTATTAGAAAAATTAGTCACTAACAAATTAACATCATGAATATGAGAATGGACTTGTTGATACATGTGATCCTAGCCAAAAGGTCCAGAAGCGATGGACCTCAATGATGCAAATAGAGGTGTTCAGAACTAGGAGTTGGCAACAATATTTGAAGGACACACTCCCACCCTGAACAGAGGGTGTAAGTCTCATGGTACCCGTGGCCTGTGCTGTTCAGGACAACATTCAAGCCTTGATCTGTGAACAGCCCTGTGTCCAGCCATGGCTTTAGGAGCATTCCTGGGCCTGATGCTGACCATGAATGTGACAGAGCCTGCATTAGAATGCTGTTGTGTGTGTGTGTTGGGGGGGTGGTCAGATGGGATAGGGGGGTCAGAACACCTAAAATATGGAGACCTGGGTCACCTGCAAACTTACAAAATAGATTGGATGTACTATTTTGTAACTTTTGTTAATTTTTTTTAATGAATGTGACTGCTTTTTTAAAGATTTTATTTTTATTTATTTATTTGACAGAGAGAGAGACAGAGATCATAAGCAGGCAGAGAGGCAGGCAGAGGCAGAGAGAGAAGCAGGCTCCCCACTGAGCAAGAAGCCCAATGTGGGGCTTGATCCCAGGACCCTGAGATCATGACCTGAGCTGAAGGCAGTAGCTTTAACCCACTGAGCCATCCAGGCGCCCCTGACTGCTTTTAATTATAAGCTGGTAGGAAGGTTGTGGGGAGGGCTCTGTCCCATCAACATCTACCAGAAAAGACCCTAAGAGCTGGGCCTGTGCATGGCCAAACATGCTGCCCTCTCTGGTTTCCAGGAGCCCATTGGTGGGAGGGTCAGACCAATGAAGGGGGTTCCGTGTTAAAAAAAAAAAAAAGTTTGGCAGGAAAGAATTCCTATTGTTCCTCTTTATTTTCCGCAAGGGTCCTGGCATATCTCTGAGGGAGCTGAATCTGGCAGAACTCCACATGAACACAAATGCCTTTTGGGTCTAACAGCCTTCAAATGGTACCCATTACACTGCTCTAGGAAACCAACTCTTGGTGACAGACTTCAAAATGGATTTCTCTTTTTCCACATTTGAATCAGTAGTAAATAGTAAGAGTCTGGATCCTAGGAACATTTACCAAATACCTAATATGCATAAGGCATTTGAATTTATGGTTTCTCCTTTGTTCCTCAGAGAAATCTTGTGAGAAACTTCATATTGTCCCCAATTTGCATCCGAGGAAACAGAGGACTAAACAAAGACATTCTCTTTGCAGCAATTTCCACGTCTGATGCCCATTCGATGACAAGCCTCCTCCCTCCCTGTCATCTCTGAGCAATGACGCAGAATATTCATTTGTCTGGCAACCCAAGGAAACCCAGATGCAATCCCTCAAACGTATACATTTGGTCGGAGCCATGGGACAGTGTTTGCGATCCAGTCCAGAGGGTTCTGTATTCTTTGGGGGAACAGCTGGGAGGTCAGGAGGAGGCCACCAGTGTGCGCAGATGGCCAAGGCCCAAAAGCAGCAGCTCCAAGGCCAACAGGGAACCCCTTTGCCCGCCAGCTCGCCACTCACACTTTTACCCATTATTCACGCTTAATTTGATCGCTATTCAGGGAGGTGCTCAAAACTCGTGCACGCTTTATTCTGGATGAAATGTTGGACCAGAAGTCTGGGAGACTGTCATCGCAGCTCCGCTGACAACTGAATCCTGCGTGCTCAGCCCACGCCAGCCGGGACCCCCCGGCAGAAAGCTGCCGGTGTTTAGAGCAGGGCACACAGCGTGGTCCATGAGCACTCCTGCTGTCTCCGGCCCTCCTCACAGACAAGGCCCTACCCGTAGTGTCAGCAAGTGCAGACCTTATGGTTCTAGGGCTGGGGATCTGCGGGCATCGATTTAATAAGAGGATAGACTTGGCCATTTAAAAAATAGATCTCTAAGACTATACTTCATTGGATTCTTGCCAGGAGGGGAAAAAGGAGCAAAGCCTAGTTCCTGCTGTCAGTGGACTGACCGCCTCAGGGAAGACAGAAAGCTGGGACACTCAACGCCTTCTCCCAGGGAGACCCTGAGGATGCAGGGAGCTGGAACAAAAAGATCGAGGCACACAGAATTAGAGAGGCTGTGTCTAGTGGGACAGGTCAGGGTCAGTCTAGGAACTCCAGTCCCCGAGAGAGAGCCCCGGAGATTGCCCTTGAATTCCCTGAACCCTTGATGCCACTTCGGCCAAGTCCAGGCAGTGGGGGCAGAACCATCTTCCGTCCTGTCTTCTCCACTGTGGCCAAAGCCTGAAAATACAGAGGCCACTCCCAAGCGGCTCTTGCTAGGAAGCAGAGAAGTCTCTACGGTAAAGGCTGACGAACCTGAGATGTATATACTCTCCCAGGAGTCTTGCGCCCCAAGACTGCGTTAGGAAGCAACGGCCATGACTATGGGTCTAGTCCGGGTAGTAACATGGATCAGGGAGTAGCTGAGGTCTTAAAGCCCTTTTATGAACATGAACCCAGTCTGACTATTGGTGGTGAGAGGCTGAGCAGTGTGCCCATGATTTTTAAAGCCTTCCCTTGAGCAGTCAGGGTGACTTGGCTAAAAGGACGCGAGGCCAATCCCTTCCGATTTGCTGGGACAGTCAGCGTTTGCTTGCAATAGCTTCCCCTTTCCCTTGGAGCCCAGGGATGCATGGTCACTCTGCCTGCAGGAATCACTTATTTAGAAACCATTTATTAATAGGAATCTGCACTCATATCTTTAAAAGAAAAAAAAAAAAAGGTGTGTGCTGACGCCCATGTGTTTGTTCAGATGAAAACCGTAAAGGTATTACTAACGGCGAGATGCAGGCAAGTTATTTACCTCTTTGGAGCCTCTGTGAATACTAGCTTGCAGGGGCTTGATTGGATGGAGCAGGGCAGTGCCTCTCAATTTTTAGTGCATTTACACATCACCTGGAGATCCGGGTAAAGTGTAGATTCTGTTCCAGGAGGTCTGGGGGCCTGAGAGTCTGCATTTCTAACACGCTCCCAGGTGATGCTGCCGCTTCCGGTCGGCGGACCGCACTCCGAGGAGCCGCCTACCAGAACACTGTCCTATGCAGGGTCTTCCCAAACGCTGCTCCCTCCCACAGGAAGGATCCCCACCTGTGGCCTGAGTAAATGTTCATTAAATAATATCAAATGGATTATATATATATACACACATATATGAACTATAACGTAGTTTAGGGTAATGTTGACAATTAATAGACGAGAGCTAGTTTTATTTCACCAATAGCATTGGGACAGGGGCTGGTTATACTTGATTCTTCTCTTTTCCTTAGACCCTTGGGCTAGTGGCTCCCCTGTGATTTGGGTCAGGGTGAGACTGTTTCTCCGCCCTCAGATTTGATCAGGGATTTTTCAGGCAGCCTGTAGGCTGCATAGGGAGTGCTCCCTCTGGGTCCCATGTGCAATGACTCCTCCCTCTGCTCCAATCCCCTGGACTCTCACTAGACCCATCCCACTGGGGTGCCAGGTGGAACATTCGCCAGACAACTGTGGGGGGCCATGAAGACCTCTGTTGGAAGCTAAGAATTCTGGGAGATAACACAAGGCAGTGCACCCTGCCGTTGGTGACTCCCTGCCACAAATTCACCTAGAGGCTCATTTAAAATGCCGATTCCTGGGGCGCCTGGGTAGCTCAGTGGGTTAAAGCCTCTGCTTTCGGCTCAGGTCATGATCACAGGGTCCTGGGATCGAGTCTCCGCGGAGAGCCTGCTTCCTCCTCTCTCTCTCCCTGCCTGCCTCTCTGCCGACTTGTGATCTCTGTCTGTCAAATAAATAAATAAAATCTTTAAAAAAAATGCCGATTCCTGTGCTTCACCTCAAACCCATCTAAATGAGGTTCCTGGAAGTCGACTGGAGGGTTCTTTGTATGCTGGATTCTGAGACTTGCTTCTCTGCCAGCAGCCGGATGTGGGGCAGGGGTGCAGGAAGCATTTATGTGAGTGTGGGAACTGTGGATGGTTCTCCTTGGAGCAAGGAATTCTGGAACATCTTTATGTTTTCCCCGGGGACATGAACACCAGTTCTGAGCCCACCTAAGGAATCCATTTCCTTCCCTGATGGTACGGAGATACCACCTTTCTCCTTGGAATGCCACACCCATTTCAGGGCAAACCCCTTCCTGGAGCTTTAGGATGACGCTAGAGATGTTGGTGTTATCTTACACATGCAAGTTCCCTTAGGAATCTGGACACAAGCAACAAAGTGGGGAACCTGGTGCTGACGAGAAAACCCCAGCTTGCCAGCCTTGAGGGATCAGGTGGACAATCGCTACGAGACCCCTCTGCAGGGGCTTGCCTTTCCTAGCAGGTGTGGGCAAGGACTATCACACCAGGAAAGAAGAGCCTCCTGGTCTACGCCAGACCTGCTGGCGGTGTCAGAGCCTGGGTGCTCTGACCAACGAACATTTAAGATGTTTTGCACACTCGTATGAAATTGATGCCTCCCCCCCACCCCATGAATGAAGTTGGAGATTGTGCCAGAATCAGAAAAGTTTCTGTGGATTTCGCCTAGAATTTCAAGGGTCTGTAAATCCTACAGCTGGCTGGGAGCCTACTTTGATTATTTTTAATGCAGAAGAGGATGTATTTGAGCATCTGGCCCCCAAATCGACTAAATCTGTCTATAGCGTTAATTGGTTCGGAAAGAGCTGGAAGACACATGGAGGCTGGTGGATGTAAACAGGAGAAAAGGTGGCAGAAGGGGATCCAGATGGGTGAACTCAGACATAAAACACATACAAACAAAAGCTGCCTGAGAGAACAGAGGGGCACATTTGCATCTGGGGTACAGAGTGGACTGGTATGCAGGGCCGCCCTGGCTTGGAAGCATCCAGACCCAACATCTGGCTCCCAGAACAGAGCCTGTACCTGAAGAGCAGGAGTCAAGGTCAGCTTCCGTCTGGGACCACCTTCCACCGCACTGGGACAGGGGGTCCCACAGGGGCCTTGTTGGTGAATTCACAACACAAACAAATCACAGACAAATTATTTGGTTCCTTAGAGAACTTAGGCTCAAGGCTGAGGCAGGGATGTGGTCGGAGCCAAAGATGAGGGGAAATGACTTTTTGGTGACTTTATGTAATTGTCCCTTTTATGTGATGACATTCCGAAGCAGCATGTAGCAGAGCATCTTGCACGTGGTGGGACATCAACGTGTATTCGAAGACAGCGTTGCTTCTGTTCGGTGATAAAGAGACGTCCTTGTTCTATAAAGCCTTGTTGTGGCAAGGAGGGAATCGTAGTTAGAAACATATCCCCTGATCTGTATCCCCTGCTTATCTGTTGAGAGCGTATCATCCAACAGACACAACTTCTAGCTCTACCCAACAGAGATGTATAATTAAAAAATAAGACATTTTTCGTTTGCTTACAAACACTGAAAACCCTTTCCAGGAGGATCAGGAAGAACCTGGGAGGGAGGGTGGAAGTGAGAGGTGACATCGAGCGAGGCACCCAGTTAGCAGCACCAGAAATAATGACAATGGCCCTTTCAGAGCCATGACCATGACTCCGCCCACAAAGCTCCCGCCAGCCCCATTCTGATACCCTTTAGTTCATGACAGCCCCTTCACACTTGTCATAACACCATTGTTTTCTGAGGCTGCTCCTTTTGGAGCTCCCACCGCACGCAGCAAATTTCATGCATCCAGGATGAAAAATATAAAAATGCCAGTTCTCATATCTTTAGGGGAAATTAGTCTTATTTCTCCCATAAATCACAAGCATGCTTCAGCTGTAAACAGTATTAGCAATTGTAGAGGTAAATGAACCGCGGTTCCCGGGGAGACCCAAGGTTCCTGATGGATTTGGTAGTTTCGACTTAGGGAGGGGTGAAGTGGAGTTATCTCGCCACTCTCCACTGAAGGCGGGGTGCACGCCTCTGCCAGGACGGCCCCGGTTTATGCCTTTGCTGCAGTGTAGGGATAAGGGGCACCAACCCCCCCCCACCCCGCCACGGAAACGAGTCCCAGTTTGGTTGATAAATTACCACTCCAGCAAAGCACAGATGAATTAAGGAGCAAAAGCTTGTTTTGTGCAAGCAGCCAGACACAGAAGGCCCCGTGTCACATGATTCCATGCGTACGTGGACATTAATATACATTCCCTGCGAATTGTGAGGCTAAGCAAATCCATACAGACAGAAAGGAGAATAGCAGCAGCCAGGGGCTGGGGGTGTTGAGGGAAATGGGGTGTGACTGCTAATGGGTAAGGGATTTCTTTGGGGGATGAGGAAAACGTTCTCAAGCCGATGATGGTGACGGTTGCAAGGCTCTGGGAATAGACTAAAAACCACTGAATCGTACTCTTCCAATGGGAGAACTATATCATATATGAAATATATAGCTCAGTAAAGCTGCCATATTAAATAGAAAGTTAATAAAGAGTTAACCCACAGAAATGCTAGGAGGGAAGAGCAAAAAAGCTTGTGCTCTGTCTTTCTGCCAGCAGGCAAGCACTCTGTCCTTAAGGGCCTGTGTCTCCACGAGAGAGGCCAGTCATTCTGAGAGGATGTGGTAACTCTTGTTGGCCTCTGGAGGGCCCCTCGCACACAACTCCTGCATTTTTATGAGGCTCATAGGAACCAGAAAAAGAGGGTGAGTTTCCCCACGGTTGGTCACTGCTGAGCAGCAGGGTGTGTGTGTTGGCCTTGAAATGGTGGAAGGTGTCAGTGGGGACCAGCATCCTGAAGGCAGAGATGAGCAGATACATTAAGAGCCTAGTAACAATGGGTGGCCGGAGGGGAAGTGGCAGAAGATTCCGACAGAGACTTACCCTTCTTCAGTCATGTCCCTTACCAGTGGGCTCCCACTGAGGAAGGGGGAAGGAGGAGTTACAGGTTATGGTGGAAGTAGGTATGGGGAGAGGAGTTTGTCTCCCCAGAGGAATTAAACCTATTATTTCCCATGTAGCACAGAGTCAGAGTGGAGACAGATCTGCCCACTTTTGTCAGGAACTCTAGGAAGCAAAGGATAGCAATGTGAAGAATTTACTTGGCAGGATGACCCCTCAGCCCCAGGTCCTTTGAAAGAGATTACAGGATCTAGAATACACCCAATTCCCAATCCATCTACTAGAAAAGAGATCCTTGTTCAAGGGGAGGGAGTTGAACTTGAAACCTGGAAGAAGACTGAAATTTTACCTTGTACTCTTCTCTATCCTCAACCCCTGGAGACAGAGCCTGGCACTTGGCAGCGGCTGTTTGGGGGAGGTGTGGACGACGCACACGGGGTTTGCATGAGCAAAAACAGCTACCTAGGTCTAAGACCAGGGTGTTGGGTCGAGACCTCCAACAGAGGGTGCTATACGCCTGGAAGAGCAAGCCTGGGTCCAGCGCCAGAAGACTGGTTGGCATGGACAGATGATGGAGCTCTTGGCTCAGGGCAGACCCAAGGCAGAGATGTGGCATTGAGCACAGAGCTGGGGGAGCCGGTGAACTCAGTGACCACACACCCGGGGCAGGGAGGAGACAGGCCTGTTCTCCTGCCTGGGCCTTTCCTTAGCAGTAGGGAAGGAAAGCCAACCCCTTGGGTGGTGGAGAGGATCCACATGGGTTTTGTTCATCAGTCAATCCGCAAGTGTCCTGTGTGATGCCTGGTACAGAGTAGGCACACAGTACCTATTTCTCCAATGGACTGAATGAACACATGAGCTGGGGAAACGAATCTCGGCTGGACCATATTATTCTCGGACTAGATCTGTCTCAGAAACCAGAGTTACACCTAGGCTTACCCTAGGCCACCAGTGGGGTCTGTCCCTGGGCTGGTCTTTCCACTGGATAGAGCTGAACGCTGACAAGACCAATGGCTTTGCAAAGAGGGACATTTCTGGGAGATCAATCCCTACTCACCCATCCTCCCCACTCCCCAAACCACATGCAAAAACACAGGGTGGCCAGACCAAAAAGGGACAGCAGGAGAACTAGAGCAAAGCCCTCCCACTGGGGCCACAATGTCTTCAGGGGAGGGTGTCTATCTGACGTTGGAGATGCACCCAGAAGGGAATCCAGGAACCACTGAGGTGGGGCTGAATATGTCTGCTAGACATTCAACCCCTGTTGGTTCCTGCTTTTTCATATCCTTGTCTGTTTCTGCCTTTTTTGCAACTCCTCGGTTTTCCAGTCTGTCTTTGCCATGGTCAAGGACATCTGCAAGGAGTGCAGTCAGGAAGGGAGCCGCAGAATGAGGAAGCAGAGGCGCTTCACCAGACCACTCTCCCCCAGCCCTGGGCCAGCGGCAAAGCACAGCCATCCCCAGGCATCCCCTCCTGGCTATAGTCTTGTCTCTGGGAAGGTCACTCAGGGACAAAGTTCCTGAAAACAAAACCGGTGAGTCCCTCATAGCCAGCACATTCTAC
Organism: Mellivora capensis; assembly: GCA_004024625.1. Taxonomy (NCBI): domain Eukaryota; kingdom Metazoa; phylum Chordata; class Mammalia; order Carnivora; family Mustelidae; genus Mellivora; species Mellivora capensis. The sequence goes on along the minus strand of PISX010009955.1, from coordinate 51,556 downwards.
CTGAAAGTGTTGGTTGCTGTGGACAGTGAGAAAGAGGATCCGAATGGTTTCTTTTTTCTTGCAGGTTTGGAGTTCTCTGTAAGCTTGAGTTGTTGAAAGCTCCTGTGAACTCGTTATTTCTTCTCTTAAATTCTCTTGGAATGAGCTCCACTGAATCTTTTTTTTAAAGACTTTATTTATTTATTTGACAGACAGAGATCACAAGTAGGCAGAGAGGCGGCAGAGAGAGAGGGGGAAGCAGGCTCCCCGCTCAGCAGAGAGCCCCGTGCGGGGCTCGATCCCAGGACCCTGAGATCATGACCTGAACCAGAGGCAAAGGCTTAACCCAGTGAGCCACCCAGGCACCCCTGAGCTCCACTGAATCTTAAGATGTTAGCACTAAAGAGGAAAAAGGGTAAGACTTTCGAAGTCTCTCCCTTTATTTACAATTAGAGAAAGCCAACAACTTTGGTGGCCAGTGACTGATTCCCACCTCAATGCATATACATACACCGCCTTCCTTCTCTAGGGCACGCGAGCGCACGTGCACACACACACACACACACATGCACAAAAGGGGTAAAAAAGAATAGTAAGAATGACTCTTCTGTATGTTAAACACCAACTAAAGATCATCACTTTGGCTCCTTGCTTATGGCTATCTTGCTCACATCAGGGTGCCCTGTTGTACTCCATGGCTTTACGTGCCAGTGGAGCCCTGTCGGCCATCTTACCAGTGAGTGTGGAGTCCCAACCACCTGGTGCCGCCCCTCTTCCTCAAGAACTTGGAAATTGTTCTTAAGTGAAACTGGAAAGTCCCCCTGTAAAGGATGGGATTAGCCACCTGTGGAAATGGTTGGTGAACATGACCAAAGACATTGGAATCATCCAAAACTCAAGGTGACCCCAGGAGGAAAACTGTCCTGTGCTGATAATGCGGTAAGTGGGGGTGCTGCTCATGCCCTGTTCAGAGGAGGGTGTTGAGCATCGCAGGAGTGACCCTGTGGGCCAAGTGCAGCACAAAAAGAGGAAGTCAGTGAAGCCAAATTGACCATACCATCCCAGCAGAAAGGAAGTGTGCTGGCTAGACCTCTGAACCCTGCCTGGTAAGGCTGACCCCTCCCACGAGAGCTGGGCTGGGAGAAGGGGGCCCTCTCCCAAGGCCTAAGCTGGGAGGCCTTTCTTTCTAAAGATGAACTGCAGCCAGCCTTTGATGTTCTGCCCTGGGCTCTGCCTGCAGAAGGAGAAGGCACTGGGCAGATGGTGGCCTTCCTGTCTCTGTTGTAGTCCTCACCGTAAGTAGGTAACCCCTGATTCTCAGAGTGTGTGGGGATGGCGTGACTGGTGAATCAGGCCCCGAGACAAGGAATAGTAGTGTCCTATGTGAGTTTCCTAGGGATGGCTTCACAAACGGACACAAACTTGGTGGCTTAAAACAATGGAAATGAATCCTCTCACACTTCTGGAAGCCAAGCGTCCAATAGCAAGGTGTCAACAAGGCCAACACACCCTCTGAAGGCTCTCGAGGAAAATCCTTGTTCTCTTCTTCTGGCTTCTTGGTGGTACCAGGCGTTCCCTGCCTCGTGGCTGCCCCACTCCATCTCTGCATCTGTCTTCATGTAACCCCCTCCCTTGTGTCTATGTCTCAAACCTTCCTCTGCTTTTATTTTCTGAGGACATCTGTTATTGGATTTATGACCTGCCTGAAATTCAAGGTGATTTCATCTCAAGATCCTAATTCTCATTACATCTGTAAAGACACTTTTGCCAAATAAGGTCACACTCACAGGTTCTGGGAGTAAGGATTTGGGCATATCTTTTGGGGGACACAGCTGAGCCAATAACCACACCGATGCACACCAGGGACCCCTCCCCAGGCCTGTCAAGCAGTGCCAGCCTCTGAAAGGTGCAGACTTTCTCAGGGAGAGCCCACTCATGGGACTGTCTGGGGGGCGAACTGCTTTCACTGAGGATGACCATTAATGTTGTGTCTTGCCCTTACATTAAACTGATTTTGCCATTGGATCTGAAAACACCATTTGTTGGGACCTGGCTGGCCCACGGCCTCTTCTTAGACTAAATGTACAGCCTTGAGGATCACATCACAGGAGACAGGACCTACTTTAACAAAAGGTGAGGTGAATTTTTTCCTCTGCAGTTAATTTCTCAGCAACTACCTAGAAAGAAGCTTCTAGAGAAAGCTGGGCATGGAGTCCACAAGAAGCCCAGTTAAACTCATTCATAAAACACAATTTCCTCATCTTTTCCCCTAAGGGGGTCATAAAAAGAATTTGGGCTGGCTCTGCCAATCCTAGGTTGTCCTTCTGCTTTGTCTCTCGGCCCTGACAGTGCAGCCCAGTGTCTCTGGGATGGTGGCTCCTGCTTGGACAGGCCCCAGCCTGAGAGCAGCTGCCAGGAGCAAGGAGAAGTACTGAGAGGACACGTGCTGCCGCTGAGTGCCTGGCACAGACATAAGGGGCGCAGCCTTTACTTACAGGCCATGGATAAGTCCCTAGTCTCCAGAATCAGTCTGGGTTTGAACCCGAGATCTGCCACTGATTAACAGCTAAGTGATCCTGGGCCAACTCCTTAGCGCCCCCAAGCTTCATCTGAAGAATGGGTGGTCGAGAACATTGTTAATTTTCCAGGTAGACTTCTCAAAGTGTGCCTAGCTCTCAGTGTGTGTGCTCAGTAAGGGCCTGTTGTTACAGTTATTACTACTCAGAGGAAGGAAACTGGTCACACCCCTTTATCTGACCCTCCCCCCCCAAAGCTCAGGGCTAATGGATTGGAAACAGAACCAGGAACCAGTGCCCTCCACCCCACAAATCCCTCCACTTTCTAGCCTATTGTCATTACAAATGTTTTTTTCAAACACACAGAGAGATTGAGATGTTCTCTTCATGATCAAATTTATGTAAAACACAAGGTTGGTTCTAGATAACAGGGAGCCAGGGAAAGGAAGTTTTTGGAAAATGCTCTGCCTTTTCTCCTGACCATTTGTCCTAGATATCTGGAAGAGTTTCTGCTGCCTTCTCAATCTGCAGCTCTCTCATTATGTTCTCTGAACAGGAACTAATTTCTCTCCAACAAAAGAGCCCAATATGGCATGTGGAACATTTGACAGAAGGCCTGGCAAGTAGAACTCTACTCTAGTCTGTGGAAGAAAGGACCAAATGCCTCCCACAGGCAGGGTCCCGACCACATAGCATGACAGGGCCCAAGACACACGGCACTTGGTCCTATGCCTGCTCTCCAACTGGGAAGAAATCAGGATGAAACTTGCCTCTCCTCACTTCCCACACAATCCTGCAGGTATTGACGTGTCCCACTCACTCCTCACTTACCACCCCCTAATCATGCTGCTTTTCTTTCTTTTCCTTAAATGCCCAAGTTGTTCTCATCTCAGGGCCTTTCCATTGCTTGTGCCTCCTGCTAAATATACTCTTCCTAGGACCTTTGCAAGGCTGGCCCCACTTCATCAATTAGGTCTCAACTCAGAGGTTGAGTTGATGGCATAAGGTGATGCCATCTAAATGCCAAATGCCCAATAAATATCTGCCATCCTTTATTTGTAAGTCAAGAAGGTTGTTTTATTTTTCTTCTGTTGGGGAGCAAGATTTTCCTCTCTCTTTGACGGTCCCTCCAGCAGGATTAGGTATCAAATTGACATGAGACAGCTTAATAGGAGAAAATCAAATTTAATTTTGTACCTACAGGGAATCCCCACAGACCTGGGAATTCCAAAGACAGGCAAAATGAGGTATATGTATCCTCCTGAACAAAGGAGAAGGGGGTAGGGGAGTTCAAAGGGAAGGAATGCAATTCACAGGGAGATGAAAAAGAACAAATGTTTGGTCAGGAAATGTTTGCTGGGCCACTTGGAAACAATGGGACAAAGAGGACTTTGATCAAACAGGTCTTTCTAGGTCCCTCCCTGTCCACCATACCTAGTTCACAGTATAATGTAGTTATCTGTGGGGCTAGCTCTCTTCCTAGAGAAAATCCTCTGTCTAAATTCTTTTTAGGTGCTTGTTAGGGAGGGCCCTGAATCTGCTGGGATTTGATTGCTTTTTAACCCAACATAATCTTCATGACAAAGTGACCCATCTCAGGGCTGGCTAACCTTGGCCCCTACACTTCATAGTGCTCTGTATTTTATGTTGTCTTTCTGTATATTTGCAAGTTTACTGTCTGTCTTCACCTCCATGGAGGGCAAGGATATATGTCCTGGCAAGTGGTATGTACTGTAGAGTTTCCTGAGTGCGGAGGGTAAAGAAGACGGGGAATACAAGGAAAATTTCATGGGTGTGGTAGTTACTGAACAGTGAATATCGCTAAAGAAGAATGGAACACCTTTCTTTTTTTTTTTTTTTTTAAGATTTTATTCATTTATTTGACAGACAGAGATCACAAGTAGGCAGAGAGGCAGGCAGAGAGAGAGGAAGGGAAGCAGGCTCCCTGCTGAGCAGACAGCCTGATGCGGGGCCCCATCCCAGGACCCTGGGATCATGACCTGAGCCAAAGGCAGAGGCTTTAACCCACTGAGCCACCCAGGCACCCCTAGAACACCTTTCTAAGTGAGGGTACCAGCAGAAATGAAAGCTCTGAGTCTGGGATGATGGTGAAAGTTTTGTAAGCACAGTGGGTTCATACTGAGGTTTAGTGAACAACATTTACTACAATTGCTCTAGAACAACAAGTGCTCCCCAGGGCCTGGATTGGAAGAACAGTGAGGAATGCACCTAGGAGGGTTTTGGTGGAGTCCCGGAAGCCAGGGAGAGGCCAGGGAATAGTAGTGGCTGAGGAGCAGAGCAGGAGACACAGGACCCTGCGGTCCTTGCTGTGTGCTGGAGCAAGCCTGGGAGGAGGAAGTGAGTCACCAGAGGCTCCCAGGGCAAAGACAAGAGGCACCTCCAAAGTGAGAGCCCACAGTCAAGCTACAAGTCCTGACTCTCACTGGGAGGGAGGTGTTCTTTAATAGCTATCTGCTGAGTGAATGGCTGTGAGTCAATCAGAAAGGGTGGGAGAGGCGAGCTCTTGCAGTGCTGATCCCTGGTTCATCTCATGGAGTGCATCTGCTTCTCTGCCAGGAGCCAAGGTCGCTGCAGCTCAGCAACAAGCAGCCCGTGGTTCTCTTGCTCTTTGTGGGATTAAGCTGAACAGTTCACTCCCCACCTGTCCCTTAAGGAAACTGCGAGGATTATCTGGTTAATCTTTCCAAAGCTCTTTGTAGACCTTTTATACAGAATGTACCAAAGATTTCTGGAAGAGTGCTACTGTGTTTTGGATTCATGTGGCTATTTTCTTCAGGAAAACTTGGATGGCCTGATGGTGAAGGGGTGGGTTTTCTCACAGTATGGTTCCATTTCTGTTTCTTCACATCCAGAGACTTATAAGGTGAACCGTGTCTTCACGATCTTAATCAGGATCACTTACTCACTTATTGGATTGTAAGCCTTTTTTATTATTGTGTTGTAACAGTTCCTGCCATGTTCTAAATATAAACCCTTTGTCAGATATAAATATAGTAGAGATATATAGTATAGATATAGCAATTTTCCCCCAAATCTATGGTTTACCAATTTTCTCAATGGTGTTTTTCCATGGGCAAAACATTTTAATATTATCAAGTCCAATTTATTCATCTTTTCTTTTATGTTTAGTGTTCTCTGTCTTAGCTAAGTCATCTTTTCCTCCTCTAAATTTGCAAAGATAATCTCCTATGCCTACTTCTAGGAGCTTTATAATTTTGGCTGTTACATTTAGGTTTATAATCTATCCAGAATTAATTTTGGGGTAGGGTTAAGGTGTGGTCAAGATTGATTTTTTCCTATATGGACATCCAACTGTTCCAGCACCATTTGTTGAAAATCTTTTCCTTTTCTCCACTGAATTGCTTTGGCCGTCATATCAAATACAAACTGATGATTTAATTGTGGTTCTAGATGTATAATATATCCTTATGCCAATACCGTACTTTCTTGGTTAATGTACCTTTGTCGTAACTTTGAAATTTTATTTAAAATTGTTATTACTTTACCATTTATAGTTATTTTAGGTAACTTTTGAATCTTGTTCAAAATTGAGTATTCTAAGTCCTTTGTACTTGCTTATAAATTTTAGAATCAGCTTGCAAATTTCTACAGTAAAAGCCTTCTTGGATTTGATTGGGATTGCACTGAATCCATTGATCAATACAGAGGAAAACAACATCATAACGATATTGCTTTCCAAACTACAGACATGACATACCTTCCTATTTATTTGGATCTTCCTTAATTTCTCTCAGAAGTGTTTGTATTTTCCAGTATATACATCTTGAACGTATTTGTTAAATTTATCTCTAAATATTTTGTTTTTGGTACAATTGTAGTGTTGCTGTATTAAATTTCATTTTCAACTGTTCATTGTTAATATATAACAATATATCTAATTTTCGTATGTTAACTTTGTATCTTGCAATCTTACTAAGTTTGCTTATTATTCCTAACATTTTTTCGTGAGGTAGGGGGAAGATTCATTGAGATTTTCTATGTATGCAACCATGTCAAATATGAACAAAGATATTTCTCCTTATGTTTTCCTTTATTGCACTGTTTAAGCCCTTCAGTACTATGTTGTACTGAAGTGGTAATAGTGGAAGTCCTTGCTTTATCCCCTATTTTAAGGGGAAACACTCAATTTTGCATCAACATGATGTTAGTTGTAAATTTTCACAGACCTCTTTTCTTAGGTTGTTATGAGCTGGACGGTGTTCCCTCACCTCAATGCATATATCGCAGTAAACCCCTGCGCCTCAGATGGGACCATACAGTATGGAAGGCCGCCAGAGTGTTTGGAGACAGGGTCTTTACAGAAGTGATAAAGCTAAAATGAATCATTAGAGTGTACCCCAACTCAACAGGACTGGTGTCTCTATAAAAAGAGAAAATTAGGACTCAGGTGGATAGAGTGAATACCACGTGAGGACATAGAGAGAAGACAGCCGTAAACAAGCTAGAGAGAGGCCTCAGAAGAAACCAAACCTGGTGACACTTTCATCTTGGACTTCTGGCCTCCAGACTTGTGAGAAAATAAGTCTCTACTGAGGAGGCCACTCAGTCTGTGGTACTTGGTTGTGGCAGCTCGAGCAAATAGAAACATTGAGGAAGTATCTCTTACTCCAAGTTCACTGAGAATTTGTATTTTTTAAACTTACAAACAAGTGTTGGATTTTGTCAATGCTTTTTTTGTTTTGGCTTCAACTGGAATGATTCTTTAAAAAATTTTGTTAATGAGGCAAATTATATTGATTAATTAAAATAACTAATTTGCATTCGTGGGATAAATTCTAATTGATCATGTTATGTTGTCCTTTTATATATTGCTGAATTTGACTTGCTAAATAATGTTTTGTCAAGGATTTTTGTGTCCGTTAATGAGGAATATTGGTCTGTAATTTATTTATTTTTGGTAATACTGTCTTGGTTTTTTAAAAGATTTTATTTATTTATTTGACAGACAGAGATCACAAGTAGGCAGAGAGGCAGGCAGAGAGAGGGGAGGAAGCAGGCTCCCTGCTGAGCAGAGAGCCCAATGCGGGGCTCGATCCCAGGACTCTGGGATCATGACCTGAGCCAAAGGCAGAGGCTTTAACCCACTGAGCCACCCAGAAAACCCCTGTTTTCTGGTTTTGATATCAGCATCATTCAAGGTTGAATCAGAGAAACAGAACCAGTAGGAGATGCATAAAAGATTTATTGTGAGGAAGATGTGATTGTGGGGGCAAATGAGGCAAGTCTGAAATCCATAAGGCCAACAGGAAGGCAGGCTAGGACTCCAAGGCATGAACTGAAACTGCAGTCCACAGGTAGAATTTCTTCTTCCAGGAAACAAAAGCTCTGCTCTGAGGGTCTTTCAACTGATCAGATTAGGCTCACCCAGAGTATCTGGAATAATCTTCCTTGCCTAAAGTCAACTGATTATGGACTTTACTCACATCGACAAAATACCTTTGTAGCAAACTTAGTGTTTCATTGAATGAATATGTATAGTCAAGTTAGTGTGTCAAAAATGCCATCATAGTGTTATGCTGGCCTCATTAAATGAGTTGGAAAGGATTTCCTCTCTCTATACCTTTTTTTTTTTTTTGAGATATAATTCATATACCACAAACTCACTATTGCAAAGTATACAATTCTGTGGTTTACTGAAGATTTACAGAAGATTATACAATGATCACCACCATCTAGTTCCAGAAAAGAAACTGTGTGTCCATGAGCAGTCATGAGCATTTACTCCTTCCCTCAGCCCCCTGGCAACCACTAAACTACTCTCTGTCTCCAGGATTTGCCTATTTGGGACATCTCACGTTAATGGAATCATACAAATAGATGGTCTTTTGTGCTGGGTTTCTTTCACTGAGAATAATATTCCTCAGGTTCATTCATGCTGGAGCAAGTATGAGTACTTCTTTCCTTTTTAAGTCTAAGCAATATTCCATTGTATGAATGTACCACTTTTGTTTATTCATTCATCAGGTGATGGACATTTGGGAGAGGGAGAGGGAGAAGCAGACTCCCTACTGAACAGGGAACCTAACATGGGTGTGATCCCTGGACCCTGAGATCATAACCTGAGCAGAAGGCAGACGTTTAACTAACTGAGCCATGCAGGCACCCCTAAAATGCAATTTATTTAAATTAAAAACAAAAACATTTCACTGATTTCTCCCACCCTTCCCCCCCCACCATCTCTGGCACACCAATCTGCTCTCTGTATCTATGAGCTTCATTTCTTGGATTCATTTCTAGGATTCCACATATAAGAGAGATCATATGGTATTTGTCTTTCTCTGTCTTATTTAGCATAATGCCCTTGAAGTCCATCCATGTTGTCACAAATTGCAAGATTTCATTACTGATGTTATATCTCTTCTTCTCCTTCTTCTTCTTCTTCTTTTTTTTTTTTTTTTTGCCTTTCCTGGCTCTTGTGATTACCTCAGTATTTCTTGGTATTCAGTTTTTCTTCTTTTATTGTCATTTTAACTCTACTTTTTTGTTTCGTTTTATTCATTTATTTGTAATATATTAATAGAGTAATTGATCCCTTCATTGGGAATCTATTCCTTGAATCTCACACCAGCCATTAAATTTCCTGAAGTGGCATGAGCAAAATTAGTACAGGGAAGTTCCCTAACTCTAGGGAACTGGACCACAATAAGATGAGAAGCTTAGAGAAGAAAAAGAGATCAAAAGGTGAGCAGAGGGATGGAGGGGAGAGCCAGAGGAAAACAGGGCATTGGCAAACAAGAGTTTCAAGAAAGAAGTGATGGTCAAGAGGTGACCTGAATAGGCAATTGTCCAAAAAAGGCCATACAAATGGCCAATAAGTACATGAACAGATGTTCAACAACACTGATCATTAAGGAAATACAAATCAAAATCACAATAAGATACCAGGTCACACTAGTTAGAATTGCTATTATCCATCCCCCCCCTCAAAAAGCCCAGAAAGTCAATATTGGCAAGAATGTGGAGAAACTGGGGCGCCTGGGTGGCTCAGTGGGTTAAGCCGCTGCCTTCGGCTCAGGTCATGATCTCAGGGTCCTGGAATCGAGTCCCACATCGGGCTCTCTGCTCAGCAAGGAGCCTGCTTCCCTCTCTCTCTCTCTCTGCCTGCCTCTCTGTCTACTGTGATCTCTCTCTGTCAAATAAATAAATAAATAAAAATCTTAAAAAAAAAAAAGAATGTGGAGAAACTGGAAACTGTGCATTGTGGGTAGCAATAATAAAATGGTTCAACCACTGTGGAAGAGAGTATGGCCATTCTCCCCAAAATTAAACACAAAGTTACCATATGATCCAACACCCCCCACTTCCAGGTACGTACCCCAAAGAACTGAAAGCAGGGACTCAAACAGAAATTTAAATACCAACGTTCATAGCAGCATTATTCACAATAGCCAAAAGGTGGAAACAAATCAAAAAGGCCATTGTCAGAAGACTGGATAAGCAGAATGTGGTATATACTTACAAGGGAATATTATTCAGCCTCAAAAAGGAATGAAATTTGGATACATGCTACAACACAGATGAACCCTGAAGACATGCTAAGTAAAACAAGCTGGACACAAAAGGACAAATATTGTACCTAGAACAATGGAATCCACGGAGACAGTGGAACAGTGGAACAGTGCTGAGCGGAGGCTAAGTGTCAGTCAGAGTAAGGGGTTCGTGCTGAGTGAATGCAGAGTCTCAGTTTAGGATAATGAGCAGGTTCTGGAGCTGGATGGTAGTGATGACTGCCGCAGTGTGAATGCATTTAATATCTAAAAGTGGTTAAAATGGTAACTTTTATGTTATGTACATATAAAGGAAGAAGTGCCAGGAAAGGCACTGCTTTCCTTATTTTCCAGATAAAGGAAACAAAGCAGAGACATGGAGGAAACTACTCAGAGTTGCACTAGGGAAGGGCAGAACTCAAATTTGCACACACAGAGTAAGTTTAAAGGCTGTGGTCTTGACGATTCAGTGTATCATTTCTTTCTAAGGCATTTACTATGGTAATGTCTATAATAGCAGAAATATGGAAACAACTTAAATGTCCAAAAATAAAGCTCAGTTGTGAACCATCCATTTAGTATGAGTTTATAAAACCCTTAAATTTATGTTTGTAAAGAATTTTCTAATGACATGGATATTTTTTTACACATTAACTAGAGAAATGGTGGCACACTAAAATGAATTTACATTGTGAACCAAGTTATAGATTTTTAAATATCCACACTTAGTTTAAGGATGTTGAGCACAAAAAGAAGGAATCCTATCCAAGTTATGAGAAAGTTATTTTAGACTTGTAAGATTTGAAGTGATTTCTTTTCCATCCTTTCCCTAGTGTTTTCCGTATTAGTTACCCAACTGCTGTGTAACAAATTACCCCCAAACTCAGTAATTTAAATATACAATGAGTATGTATTTTCTCTCCCAGTTTCTTTGGGTCAAGAATTTGGGAGCAGCCTGACTGGGTAGTTTTGACTTGCAATTTCTCATTGGGATCAGTCAGAGGTCAGCAGACGCTGCTGTCACTTAAAGTTTGACTGGGTTTGGAGGATTTGCTTCCAATGTGCCTCATTGCCATGGCCAGCAAGTGGGCTCCTCTCCACAATTATCCTTGAGTGTCTTCATAACATAGCATCTGACTTCCCCCAGAGTCGGGGCTACCCTTGAAATCCAGGGGAATGGCTGCAATGGCAATGCCTTTTATGACCTAGCCTCAGATGTCACACACGGTTCCTTCTACAATATTCTATTAGCTATACAGACTCATTCTGAGTCCTGGAAGGGGACGACACAGGGGAATGAATTCCAGAAGGTGAGCATCATTTTGGAGGCTGGCTCCCTCAGTTTCTAACTTTGTAAATGAATGGATGGGAAACAGCTGGAGAGTCATGATTAGAGGTCTGCGTTCTGGAGCCACACTGGGTAGGGCACATCCTAACTCATCCACATAAAATGGGTGAATAGAATATCAAAATGTATATAATCCTGAGCAAGATACTTAACTCATATGCTCCTCACTCTCTTCATCTTAAAACGAGAATGAATATAGTAACCAGCTTACAGGACTGTTGTGAGGATTTAATGAATTAATATATGTAAAGCCCTAGAATCCCACGTGACCCATAGTAAGTGCTACATAAGTAGTGGCTATTATTATTATTATTTTAAAATGTATTTATTTATTTGAGAGAGTTTGGGGGAAGGGAGAGAGAGAGAATCCTAAAACAGACCCCCTTCTGAACATGGAGCCCCAGGAAGGGCTCAATCCCAGGCCCCTGAGATCGTGACCTAGCCAAAATCAAGAGCTGGCCACTTAACCAATTAAGTTACCCAGGCACCCCCTAGCTATTGTTATTTATTACTTTTAAAATCAGAAAACTGATTGGGGCGCCTGGGTGGCTCAGTGGGCTAAAGCCTCTGCTTTCAGCTCAGGTCATGATCCCAGGGTCCTGGGATTGAGCCCCACATCGGGCTCTCTGCTCCACGGAGAGCCTGCTTCCTCCTCTCTCTCCCTGCCTGCCTCTCTTGCCTACTTGTAATCTGTCTGTCAAATAAATAAATAAAATCTTTAAAAAATTGATTAACGAACAATCATTTTAAAGTTGTAGAATATGATCTAATCGTGTAAAAAATCTATATATGCAGAAAATGGAACTTCACTATTATGTTAATGTTACCTATCTCTGGGTTGTGGGATTATGCAGGAGGTGTGACTCTTACTGTTTTTTCCCCCACCTACGTGATATCCGTGTTTTCTACAGAGGGAATTATTATTTTTATAATGAGAAAAAAATTATTTTATAAACATTCATATAACATTCAGTACTCATTCAATTGTTTCATTTGTTTATATCAACAAACATGGAATAGGTGCACTGGAAATGATCTAGTTAAAAATTACTAGTTTCCCTCAACCCGGGCTTAAAGGCCCCAAAGCCAACATCAGCAGAAAGAACTGAGCTTCCTATCCACTTGGGATGTATTTTTTCTTCCCATCAAAGTAAGTGGGCAACTCCGAACTGGGTAATAGTAACATGAAGCGTAGCAACTATTGATATGAGCTAAGTACTCTGGTAGGCACTTGAAGGGACTAGGTCTTCGTGTTTATTTTAATATTTATTAGCTGAAAGGGATTGGATGCTGTGATTTTGTGATCTCTATACCTCTAGCTTTGCAGGCTCAACCCCAAAGAAGTTCTTGCACTTCCCCCAAAGCTGATTTTACACCATAGTTAGCCGTCTATCCTTTAACAAAGCCATGTAGATTAACCATGTTTAAACAAGATTCTAGCCAAAGAGCTGGTAGGAAGCATGGGGCCAAGTGGTCAGGATCAGGCCCTGCCTGATGCGGGTGGTTCTCCTTGGCACACACGACCTACCTTTAAGTTTTCAACCTTATTATGGTCAAATGAAGATTCCTCTTGATTGCTACCATAAATCCAAATGGATTTACCTTATTTTACCTTTATTACCAAATACTTACCTTATTTTAAAATGTATTTCTTTTTTAAATAAACTTTTTATTTTAGAATCATGAGAGTTGCACAGAAAAATGACAAATACAGAGTTTCCAGATATCCTTCAGGCATTTTCTACTAATGTCACATCTTTATCACCACAGTACATTTGTCAAAACTAAGAAATAAACATCAGTACAGTACCATCAATGGAACTCCTAGACACATCTGGATTTTATCCATTTTTTTTTCACTGATGTCCTTTTTCTGTTCTGAGATCTCACCCAGGATCCTGCTCTGCACTTAGCAGGTCTCTTCAGGGTCCTTTTTAAAAAGATTTTATTTATTTATTTGACAGAGAGAGAGAGATCACAAGTAGACAGAGAGGGGGTGGGATGTAGGCTCCCCGCTGAGCAGAGAGCCTGATGCGGGGCTGGATCCTAGGACCCTGAGACCATGACTTGAGCCAAAGGCAGAGGCTTAACCCATTGAGCCACCCAAGCGCCCCCAGGCTCCTTTGATCTTGAGAGTTTCTCCATCTTTCCTTGTTTATTCATGAATTTGAGAGTTTTGAAGAATGTTGGCCAGATATTTTATTAAATGTTGCTTTTTTTTTAACAAGATGTATTTATTTGAGAGAGACAGGGTGTGCATGTGAGCAGGAGGAGGGGCAGAGGGCACAAAACCTGATGCTGGGCTTGATCCCAGGACCCCAAGATCATGACTTAGCTGGCTGCTTACCAACTGAGGCACCCAGGTGTTCCTGGAAAATGTTGCTTAATTTGGGTTTGAGTGATGTTTTCTCTTGATTAGACTAAGACCACAGGTTTGAGGAAGAGTCCCCAGAAGTAAAATGCCTGAGGGGGAATTTATATTTCCCAAGATTATTCAAGACTTTAACACTAATGGGATGTTATGTACGGATTCTCAATAGGGAAAGCTATTTCTTAGGGAATAAATTACAGGAAAAATACTAAAAGGTAACTTTCTCGTGTCTCCTTTGTTTTCCTATATGTTTTCACCCCGGTCACATTTGCTCATCAGATGTCTGAGTTTGTCCTCAATGTGTGAAAACTGGCTCAGCAATAAGGGTCTTGTAGCTCCTTCCATACTGAGCGTCTTCAGTTGGGTCAGCTATAGGGGAAGGGGCTGGAGTCAAAGATGATTAACATAGGTCCCTACTCTTCAGCTCACCTTTAGTTGGAGAGACAAAGTGTTGCAAACTGATCTAAACCAATTTGATTTCATGATCATCAAGTCCCTTTTGGGGGATGACAGTAGCTTCCAATGATTAGGGTATAAGGAAGGATACAGCTGTCCACTGTCCCACCCCCTCCTTACCAGGTGGTATGTTACAATGAGGGCACATCTTAGGTCACTTTCTTTTTTTTTTTCTTTTCTTTTTTTTTTTAAGATTTTATTTATTTATTTGACAGAGATCACAAGTAGGCAGAGGCAGGCAGAGAGAGAGGCGGAAGTAGGCTACCTGATGAGCAGAGAGCCCAATGTGGGGCTCGATCAAGACCTGAGCCGAAGGCAGAAGCTTTAACCCACTGAGCCACCCAGGTGCCCTCTTAGGCCACTTTCCACAAGGTGAACCAACTTTTATTAGCAAGCAAGTAAAAAACGATCTCTTAACCCTATTCTGTAATTTTGGTGAAGTTCTTGGTCTCTATTCTTTCAGACCCTCCGACACCTTGCGTGCAAGTTCCACTAGAGACAAAGGCAACCGTATCCCGACAATAGATCAACTCCATCAAATCAGATGGCAGAAGCCTCCAGTAAGTGCAAGACCCAGGGCTGAGTGTCGTTTAGATTTCAGGTTCTCTCTGTTCTGCCCACAAAAGGACAACAGATGGTATACAGGTCCTTCTGGTCCACTGTATAACCTGACCACCACCCATTCTATAAGCTTAAAATTATTTCCACATCCTGTACTCAAAAAGCATGTCATCTGGTGCAGACTTAAAGAAGAACATTTGAAGCTGGACAACTTTTTAAAAGTTCACCTGCCACCCTTGATATACTAACAAAAAGCACCAGGTTGTGGATGAATATTAATTCAGACACATATATTTCACTGTTAAAAAATATAACACAAAAGTTGAAACAAGTTTACCATAGTGTGACAGGAAGAGACGAAGGTCTCTATAAAGTGGTGTGAAAGTCCAAGCATGGAGCTGGGAGGGGTCATGGTGGGGGGCACAGTAGGAGTGTAGAAAAGTCTATTGAGGGGTGGTCTTTTTATCAGGGGACCCAGGAGAAAGGGATTCTGGATAGAGGGAGCTGCCAAGAAAGGGTGCAGAGGCTAGACAGTGTTTGGTGTAGGCATTATATGGGACCGCAGAGGGAGGGTGGTGACAATGGGTGTTGGAAAGAAAAGGAAGGTGCAAGTCTTGAAAGTTTCCCCAAACTGAGGAATACAGATTTTATCCAATGGGTAACAGGGAGCCCTTAGATTTTAAGTAGGGTTTTTTTTTTTTTTTTTTTTTTTTTTTTTTAAAGATTTTATTTATTTATTTGTCAGAGAGAGAGAGAGAGAGAGAGAGCGAGCGAGCACAGGCAGACAGAGTGGCAGGCAGAGGCAGAGGTAGAAGCAGGCTCCCTGCCGAGCAAGGAGCCTGACATGGGAGTACATGACCAGATTTCTATTTTCAAGACACACTTGAGGACAGTGGGAAGCAGAAGGAACTGGAATTACAGTGACCAGTTAGAACTTAGGGTAATGGTTCTGGCAAGAGATGCAGACAACAAGGCCAGTAAGGGAGAAATCATAAAACCACCTTACTGAGCGAGCACTGACTCTGAGCTGGGCCCTATTCCAAGTATTCTCCATATATTACATCATTTCAACCTCACAACCTGAAGAAGCTGGTACCATTCTCATTTCATTTGAGAAATAAAGTGAGGCCCAGATCATTTTGCCAGATAAAATATTGGATGCCCAATTTTATGGAACCTCAGATAAACAAGGAATCCTTCTTCAGGATAACTAAGTCCACGCAATATTGGGTTTGTTAAAGCTGGCATTCCTGGGTTCAGAAAGGTGAAGTAAGTTGCTCAAGGAGGTCACAGCTGCCAAGGGGCAGTGCCAGAGTTGGAATGTGGGGGGGGAGGGGCAGATGGGAGCACGTGCTGGGCTGTGCCCTCCCCGCCCCCGCTGCCCCCGCAGGTAGAGGCAGCCCAGCCAGGCTGTTAGTCATCAGGCAGCCCTTCGTTTGCCCTTTCAATCTTCCTCAGAGGGCCTATTTTCTTAGAACAGGTCTACAAACCTCCCATAAGCCACCTTAATGCTTAGAGCAAAATCCATGCCCTGTGACTAAGTAACTAAAATCCCCTGGATCTCCAAAGCTCTCTCTGCCCTAAGGGTTCTGAACCTTTTTAAAGGTTTCCAGTTCTTCTCTCCAGCTAAGCACCATAATTAGGAACTTATTTAGACCGGATCTGTACACGATATGCATTTACTGCTCTACCTACCTGTTGCTACTGGCCTGGAATATAAAACGCAGAAACATTTGAACAGATTTAATAAGGTTTCACCAGAGGTGCATTAGACAATTGTACTTTCAACGTTGGAATGTTTCAAGTATTCAGCAAGTGAATGCTGGGTGCTGGCAATGCAGTGAGGCCCGGGGCAGGATTACTGCTCTTAAGACATTACTTTTCAGAGATTCAAGAAAAAAGACAGATATAAAAAACAGACCCAGCACAATGCAATGGATATTGTGATAAGAGGACGCAGAGGAGGAGGCAGAAATCCACAGCTGGGAGCTTCAAGCTTGGCCCAAGAAAAAGATCTGGAGGGCCTGGCTACTCATTCTGTGATTCTCAGACCTACATCACCATTGGCATCGCAATGGATGTTAGCAAGGGAGAGTGGGGACCCCACCTGAACCTACAGAATCAGAACCTGCATTTTAACAGGATCTAGGGCTGACCCCCAAGCACACTGAAGTTCGAGAAGCATTTCCTTGGCAAACACCAAAGATGGAGGAATACATGAAACTGATCTAGAAGGATGAACAGTTTTCCAGGTGGGGTCCAGAAGCGAAGACCTTAGAGGGAGGGAACAGCATAAGCAAAAGCATGCAGCTGTGACAAGTAAGATATTCAGGGAATGACGAGAAAACTGTGGTCTATTTAGAGCCCAGTAGTACATGGAGTGATGGACAGGGAGACTGGAAAGACTGGCAGACAACCTCAGAGGGGGCAAGACTTGGAGGTGGCTTTGTTGCCATGGTGAAGAGCTTGAGTTTTTAAATACAGTAACAAAAAGTATAAAATAAAAGAATGAGTGTAAAGGATAACGAAGTCATTACAGACACAGCCACCTGTCATTCTCACCCTCTCCCAATTCCGTTCACCTCCGTCCTTCCTAGACCTAACTACTCTTCTGAGTTTGGTGCTTAGCATTTTCTGATACTCTTTGATAATTTTCATACCGTAAGGGCCTATTTAGCCAGAGCGGCCCCACCTCGGTTGAACAGCCATTTTGTTGTTTATGCAGTAAAACTTAAACTGACCCTGCCCCCCACACCCCCACCCAGGGGACTGACTTACAAGCAAGTCCAGGAAACCAA
Organism: Mellivora capensis; assembly: GCA_004024625.1. NCBI lineage: Eukaryota > Metazoa > Chordata > Mammalia > Carnivora > Mustelidae > Mellivora > Mellivora capensis. The sequence continues at coordinate 33,998 of PISX010009955.1, read as the reverse complement.
TAAAATATGGTCGACCAGTCCCTGAGAACAGAGCCCAAATACAAGGGCGGGTCAGGTCAGGTGGAGATAACAGCCTGAATGCAGGGATGAGTCCGGCCAGGTGGAGACATCCAATCAGTGGGGCGCGAATACTGTCTCCCTAGCTACCAAGGAGTGTGGGCCCCACCTTTTGGGTGCCTTTTGGGCGCCAATTCTGACCAAGAAGATAGGCTAGTTCAAACAGCTACTATGGGGTGAATTGTAATTCAATTGGCCACCCGTGTGTGACCTAGCATGACTGTGCAGCTTTCTCTGTGTGTTACAATCTCATTGGCCACCTGTGTGTGGCCAGGCTCAACCACATGGCCTTTGCTCTATAAAAGTTAATCTGTAAGGCAGGGAGGGGTCGCCCTCTCTGTAAGAGGTGGCCCCGAACGATCGGTTTGATTCTCGATGCTTGTTGCAAAATAAAGCTTTGCTTGATTTTCCCTTTGTATTAGTCTCGTTCCTTTGATTACGGACCCATCACATACATATGTTTGTATGTGCAAAAACGATACTTGACTACAACTTGATTTTTTGCTTCAACATTATGTTCATCCTTGAGATTTAGGATTAATTCATTATTACCTATCATATGGTACTTGTTTGGATGACTATGTCACTATTTCTTTGTCCAGTCTCCTAATGATGGATACTTTGTTTCCACTACAAACACTGCTTGAATAAAAGTATTAGGGGTCTCCTTGCACACATGCCTGAGTTTCTCTAGGAACCTTTTCCAGGAATGGAGTTGCAGGTCCACGAGTATCCTCTCCAGCTTTGCTAGATATCATCAGATTCTTCTCTAAAATGCTTGTACAAGATTACACTCCTACCAGGAAAGTATGAAGGTACCTTTTCCTCTCCAACCCCTGATATTGTCACATTTTAAAACTGTGGCCACTTTGATGAGAGTGGGATGGTACATCTCACTTTCCTTTTTCATTTCCTCAAGGACTAGTGAAGTAGAACATGACTTTGTAAGTTGCTGGTTGCTTAGGCTTTCGCTTTGGTGAATTGCCAGTCAATATCCATTGCCTGTTTACCTATTGACTTGGTTGACTCATACCGATAGGTAGGATTATTAGCATATTCTGGGTGCTCCCCCTTATTAGTTAACTGTACTTAAAATTTTTTTCCCAGGCTTCGTTTACTTTCTCATGTTGTTTATGGTGTCTTTGGCTGCACTCATGTTTTTAAATTTTGGCATAATCGAATGAATCTATGTTTTCCTTTATTGTGTGCTCAAATCTTCGACTTTATTTCCTTCCTTGATGTTAAAAGATAATTGTACTAGATTTTTCTTCCAAAAGTTTTAAGCTTTGCTTTCCACATCTGAGTCCAGTTTTAGGTTTTTGCTTATTGATAATCATTTGTCGCATGGCCATTTATTGAGTCATCCATCCTTTCCCTCTGAGTTGTGCTGTCCCTCTGTCATTGACCACAGTTACATGGGTGCACCATCAGCTGCTGTTCTGTCCACCAGCCTGTGTGTCTTTTCTTGCTCCCATGCCACATGGTCCTACTGACAGAGCCTCATAACAAGGGATGGCATCGGAGAGGCAAAATTTTCAATAGCCCCAGTGATTCCTTTTTTTAAAAAAATATTTTATTTATTTATTTGCCAGAGAAGAGAGACAGAGAGCGAGCACAAGCAGGGGGAATGGGAGAGGGAGAAGCAGGCTTCCTGGTGAGCAGGGAGCCTGATGTGGGGCTTGATCCCAGGACCCTGGGATCATGACCTGTGCTGAAAGCAGACACCCAATTACCGAGCCACCCAGGCACCCCTCTTTTTTATTTTTAAGATTTATTTATTTGACAGAGAGAGAGTGATCACAAGTAGGCAGAACAGCAGGCAGAGAGAGGGAGGGAAGGAGGCTCCCTGCTAAGCAGAGAGCCCAATGGGGGGCTGGATCCCAGGACCCTGAGAATCATGACCTGAGCTGAAGGCAGAGGCTTAACCCACTAAGTCACCCAGACGCCCCAGCCCCAGTGATTCTTGACTCTTTGCCTTACACATGTGCTTTAGAGTAACCTTGTTAAGTCACACACACGTGCCTGGGCACAGATGCAAGCATGTGGACACACACATGAAATCACTGAAGTAATGACTTACGGCACTGAGCTTATAGAATAATTTGGGAGAGATCTGGCGTCTTTGAGATAGTCACGCCATTCACAGACACAGAGTAGCTTTTTATTTGTTAGGACTTGTTACGTTTTACTATACAATGTTTTATAATCTTGTATGTAAAGGTATTGCTCATCTTCCAATTTTTTTAGATGCCTTACTTTGTATTTTCTCTTGCTATTATAAATGATTTATTTTAAATTATGCTTTCTAGTTTTTGTTAGTTTTTTTTGATGGTTTGTGCTTTCAGAACAAGTAACATAAATATGAATTGATCATTATATTTATAAATATAAGTGGATTATTACCAGGTTCTGTTGCTGACTTACCTGTCCAGTGTTCAACTATTGATACAACCCTCTTGTACAAACTCATTTGGTCATCTGCCCATTTACAAATCCTTCATGTCCCAGTCCCACCGTGCAGCTGATGGCCTCTTCCATTCACGAGCAGTTTCATCTTCCATTCCTAGAAAAAGCAACATTACTTGCTTGGCTCTGTGAGTTCTAGATACATCCAAGAGTCATCTGTAAGAGCAGTGTTAGTTCAATTAACCTCTCCAAGCAGCGAAGACTAAAGGTGGCTCTTTCCACCTTCCAGATCAGCTCACTGGTTGAGAGCACATTCTATTGAGCTGCCCTGAACCCCTAGAGTCATGTCACTAAAATGGAGAGTTTCAAAAGAGATCTTTTTGCCCCTCTAAGTCTTCGACATTCATTTTAACTCTCCTGCGAATGTAAAACACTAGAGGCAGGAAAACTGTGATCTGCCTTGCAGCTCTCCACCCTAAGGGATAACCCGGACCCCACATGTCTCAAAAGGAAAGTTTGTACTGGAATATCAAGTCCCCTCCTCTCCATCCATCCCCACACGGACACTGCCTCGTTCCTGCTCCCCTTACCTGCTTCTGTGTACTAGTTTCCTATTGTTGCTGGAATGAATTGTCACAAACTCTACAGCTGAAAACACTGTAGAGTTATCTCATGGTTCTGGAGGTCAGAAGTCCTATGGATCTCACTGCGGAAAATGAATCAACAAGACTACATTCTTTGAGGCCCCCAGGGGAGAATCCTACTCCTTGCCTTTCTACGTTGGAGACGAATATGTTGCTTGGCTCAGGGTGCCCTTCCTGCATCTTCAAAGCCAGCAATGGCCAGCTGTATTACTCTGATGCTGCTTCCTTCAACATCCCTTTCTTTCCCCTTTTTCCCTCATAAGGACCCTTGTGGTTATGGTGGGCTCACCTGGATAATCCAGGCTAACCTCCCATCTCAGGGTCCTCTGTGTAATCAATTCTGCTAAACCCCTCTTGCTAGTGAGGTAACATATTCCCCGGGCCTGGGGATCAGGATACAAACATCTTTGGAGTTTATTACTCTACCTACATGCACTTAGGCCCATGCTTTTTAAGCTAAAATTTGTGACTCTTAATTCATTTCATGGTTTGGAAGCTTTTTTTTTTTCCAGTTTCATTGAAAAATAATTGACATATATCACATAAAAGTTTAAGGCACCGGTAAGCAGTTTGATTTACATCTATTGTGAGTTGATTACTGCAATATGGAACCAGCATTTAATGAACAGAGTGCTTTGTTTCTAGTAAGGTTTCATTGACTAAGGTTTTATATTGTTTCACGGACTTCGGGTTTCACATAGATACACGCATATGTATACATCTATGTTATTTGGTCAGTGTTATAAATATAAAATCTATTTCTTCCTGGGAGTTTTGATGTTTAAAAAAAAAAAAAAGGAAAGCAACTCTGGAACTTACATAATAGCCTTCTAATTGGTCTTTCTGCCTCCAGGCTCTCCCATCCATCCTCCACACTGCTGCCAAAAAGTTCCTACCAATTAATTGGACATGTCACTCTGCTGAAAAATCTCTAATGGCTCTCATAGCTGAGCTAGATATTCTCTGCTTCTGCTCCAGATCCACGCTATCCACTGTCTCCTGCAGGGCTGACCATTATCGACTACCTCACCCAGGCACCTTGGCTTTGACCTCCGTTGGGGTGTGGACAGTGGGAGGCACTGGAAAAGGCCAGAGGGCTGGAGGAGAGAAGTCTAGGCCACTCCTCCTCCTTGCTTCTCTGCTGGGCAAGACCAGCTTCCTGGGACCCGTACAGCTTCACAGTTTAACGCTCTGCTGGCATCATCTTGGAATTCTTATTAATTTTTGAACAAGTGGTCTTTTTCTTTTTTTCATTTTGCACTGGGCACTGCAAGTTACATCACCAGTTCTGCTTTCAGGCCACACATTGTGGAGACGATGTCCCTTACCAAAGGCACTGCTCCTGTCTGAGACCCCTTTCCTATGAATACAACCACTGGGTTCCAGTGCCTGCTTATCCACTTGCCTCAGCAGGACTGGAGGTGATGACAGCTTCCTGCAGTTGCTGGCCCTGGAGTGCGTGGCCATCCCATGTGCGTTCTCTTTAGCCCTGCCCACCCTGGACACAGTCTCTTCATTAAACTTACTACCTCCCTTTCAAGAGTGTTACCCATTTCCTCTCTGGACTTTCACTGATGGTTTACAGGATTACATCCGCCATCTAGGCATTACTAAGGCTTCACGAAGTAGGCCCTCCTTATCTTGTAACTGATCTACGAACTTACCTCATTCACATGGTGACCCAGCTCCTACCTTCTTGTGGTCTCCACAAGTATGTTATGCCTTCTTAGGTCTTTAGTGTTCTTCCATAGAATAAAATTTTAGTTGGGCACATAGCTACACAGATTAAGACAACATATCTCAGCTTCTCTTGCAGTAAGTATGGCCATGGGACTAAATGCTAGTGGATGTTATGTAAGTAGAAGTTCTTGTGTGTGTGGCAGATTCCAGGAATCTTTCCTAACAGTCTCCTAGAATACTCCCCTGGCTGGTTCTTCTTTGTCCTTTCTTCCATCTTGAGGCCTGAAATGTGGTGTGTGTGTGTGTGTGTGTGTGTTTTTTTTTTTTACTTAGTCATTTAAAGATTAGGCAGATTAAAAAATAATTTTGGGGGCACCTAGGTGACTCAGTTGGTTAAGCGTCTGCCTTTGGCTCAGGTCATGTCTCAGGGTCCAGGATGGAACCCCACATTAGGCTCCCTGCTCAGCGGGGAGTTTGCTACTCCTTCTGCCTCTGCTCCTCCTCCACGTGCCCATATGCTCTCTCTCTCTCTCAAATAAATAAATAAAGTCTTTATAAATAATTTTTGATATAAAAGATGTGACTATTTTTTAAATGACATAATGCAACCTCTATACCATAAAACAGATTTTAAAGCTTTGAAAGTACCCATGTGCTATGTATATGAAAGGTTAGAGGGTATATGGGGGAAATCTCTATACCTTTCCCTCAACTTTGCTGTGAATCTAAAACTGCTATAAAAAAGAATTAATTTTTTAAAAGCAACTATTTTGAATTATCTTCAAACTTTAAATACAAGAAAGGCCTTAAGAAGTATATAAAGTATATAAAATATATAAAGTATATAAAGGCCTTAAGAAGTATATAAAAAACAAGTTCAAATAACACAATCTAATCATTATATTTTATAAACTAGAAAACTATAAAACTAGAAATCACTACCACAAAATATCTCTAATTCTCTTAAATAATACACACATACCCGTATATATACATCATACATATTTCTGGGGTTAAAGAAAAAACCAAAATTGCATCAACATAATATTAAGAATATAATCAAAAAGAGAGGTAACTGGATGGCTCAGCTGGTTAAGCATCCAACTCTTGATTTCAGTTCAGGTCATGATCTCAGGGTCATGGGATTGAGTCCTGCATCAGGCTCCTCCCTGAGTGGGGAGCCTGCTGAAGATTCTCTCTCTCCATCTCTCCCTCTGACTCTCCACACCTCCCGCCCCCCCCACCCCGTGCACACATGTGCTCACTCTCTCTCTCATAAATAAATCTTTTTTTAAAAGGAATATAATCATAAAGAGACCATTACAGACCAACACCCAAGGGATGAGGATTCCAGTTCTGTTTAGAGGTAACAAGCTACAAGAGAATGTTGCTTCCACCCTAATAATGACAGAAAGGCTTGACAGTCTATAAAATCCTAGCTCTCTCTGGGATCATTTGAGAGTTAAAGTAGGAAGGTTAAAAATTGAATTAAATTCCAGTGGGTGATAAGCCTTCCAAGGAAGATGGGACACGTGGACTATTTCGCCTTTGTCAGAGTACAGGAAGAAGAAAACAGCTCAAATGTAATGCATTCTTCAAGGCCAAATGTAGACTAGGCATGACAGTTTAGAGTCCCTGAGAGCCCTAAATGCAAGGAGCATTCAAACTTACTCATCAGCTCTTTTCCATAGGTCTCTGTCAGGTGTTCACAAGAAAGACTGGGGCAGAGCAGGGGACCTGAGGGTGTTCCCTTCAGTGACACGCAGGCACAAAATCCTGCCCACTTGCCTGACATTTCTATCATGCCCTAAAGACCAAAGAGAAGAATCAGGGTTTCTAGGGAAGAAATAGAAACAAAAGCTGTCTGATGCTGGGGGTGGGGCAGAAAACTCTTTGTCCAGGCAGTTGATCTTGGAGACAGAAGCAGAAACTCACTGATGTTGGAGGAGGGGTAGGAAACCCTCCAAGCCCATACCAGACAAAGGTACTAAGGACTGAGTGGAAGTAAAGCCAATTTCCCAGGGGAAGGATCGTAAAACTATTCAGGCCAAGGGTCTTGTATTTACACAAAGCAGAGGTCTGCTACCCCTGGGAGAGGGACAGGGAGCTCTCACCCACCCAAGACCACCCACAAATACACTGCAAAGTTGTCTACCCTTGGGGATGGGGACAAGAATACTGAGAAAGCCCTACCTCCAAGGTTCAAGTGCATAGGGCCTGCCTAAGACTACGGATGCACCAGGTGATCCAAGAACTTGCCCCTTTCCCTACCATTAACCTCAATGAGTAACAAGTGGCAGCCATGTATCCCTGAGGGAGGGGGTAGAGCATAGAGAGAGACTCCCTCTGTGGCTCAGGTGTGCAAAACACTGAGAGCAAACAACCCGGAAGCTCAGTCCCCACCCTACATACAGGTGCTTTACCTGGGTACTCGGAAACACATATAGCATTGTGGGTAACTACAGTAACAACAAAATAATATTTTTAAAGTAGTGCAAGAACTGTCAACCCAGACTTTTATATCCAGTGAAGCCATCTTTTAGGAACGGAGGTAAAATTAACACATTCTCAGATGAAGGGAAAGTTAGGTAATTATCAACAGATATTCTCTGAAAGAAATGCTAAAGTTCCTCAGGTTGAAGAGAAATGATACCAGCAAGGAAATGGAATCCAGGAATGCAGGAGAAACAAATGAAGTGATAAATATCTGGGCAAAAAATACAATAGGTGACTTTTCCCCTCCAAAGTTCTTTAAAATATTTATGACTGTGGAGGGGTGCTGGGTGGCTCAGCCAGTTAAGTGTCTGCCTTCAGCTCAGGTCATGACCTCAGGGTCCTGGGATCAAGCCTCACATTGGGCTCTCTGCTCAGTGGGGAGTCTGCTTCTCCCTCTTACTCTCTAAAATAAAATAAAAATAAAATAAAATATTTTTGACTGTTGAAAACAAAAATTTATACATTATGAAGGAGGGGAAGTTCAGTATATGTAGATAAAATTCATACAACAACTATAAAATAGAGGGGAGAGAATAAAGGAATCAATTTTTGTAAGCCTTCCACATTTTATTTGGAGTGCTAAAATTAGCTCTAAACTAAAAAGGTACATAAAAATCTTACAGCAATCACTAAGAATATAAAGAGAGAGGCAAAAGGACAATGAATAAATTAAAGCAGGGGCACCTGAGTGGTACATCTGGTTAAACATCTGGCTCTAGGTTTTGGCTCAGGTCATGATCATAGTTGTGAGACTGAGCTCTGTGTCAGGGTCTGTGCTCATTTCGGAGTCTGCTTCAGATTCTCTTTCCCTCTGCCCCTCCCACTCATGTTCTCTCTCTCTCTGTTTCTAAAATAAATAAATCTAAGAAAATTTTAATTAATTAAAATAGAATACTAAAAAATGTTTAGGTAATCCGGAATAAGACAGGGAAAAAAGGAACAGAGGAACAAAAATCGGAAGGGACAAATAATAAAATGGCATATGTAAATCCAATTATATTAATACATTAAAATATTGAAGATAAGGCATCTAAGAATGCCAATTAAAAAGTAGTGTCAGGTTGGATTAAAAACAACTGCATGCCATCTTATAAGAAATACACTGTGAATATAATGATAACGACAGATTAAAAATAGAAAGATGGGAAGAGTTATTCCATGTAAACACCATTATGAAATGTTGAAATGACTGTATTTAAATCAGACAAAAGAAACTCAGAACAATGAAAATTACCTGAGATAAAGAAGAACATTACAGGGTACCTGGGTGGCTCAGTAAGTATCTGCCTTTGGCTCAGGTCGTGATCTCAGGGTCCTGGGATGGAGCCAGGTGTCAGGCTCCCCTGCTCAGTAGGGAGTCTGCTTCTCCCTCTGCCCCTCCCCCTGCTGTGTTTTCTCTCTCTCTCAAACAAATAAATAAAATCTTTTAAAAAAGAGAGAGACATTACATAATAATAAAAGTTAATTCCCTAAGGCAATGTAACAACCCCATATGTGTATGAACTAAAAAACATAGTTCCAAAATAAATGAGGCTTAAAGAAGAAATAGCCAGGTCCACAATTACAGTTGGAGACTCAATGCTTTCCTTTGTTCTATTTGATAGAACAAACAGATAGACCATCAATATGCATATAAACAATGAACGTGACCTATCTGACATCTCCAAGTACTCTACCCAAAAACAGAACACATATACTTTGCGAGTTCACATGGAACTTTCACTGAGACAGACCACGCTCTGTGGACTTAAATTTAAAGAAATTGAAATTATACAAAGTATGTTCTCTGACTATAATGTAATAAAACTAAAAATTAATAGCTGCAAAATCCCCACATATTTTGAAATTAAACAACATATTGCTAAAAAAAAATACATAGATCAAGGAATATATTTCAAGAGAATTTCAACAAATATTTTGAACCAAATGAAACTTAAAATACAACATATCAAAATTTGTGGGATACAGCGAAACCAATGTTTAAAGAGAAATGTAAAGCTTTAAGTGCTCACATTAGAAAAGTCAAATTAAACCTAATCCTAGCATAAGAAAGGAAATACTAAAATGCAGAAATCAATGAAATTGAAAACAGAAAAAACTAGAGAAAATCAGTGAAATAAGAAATGGATTCTTTGAAAATAATATTAAAGTTGATAAATCTCTAGGCACACTAAGAAAAAAAGGAAGACACAAATTACTGATATCAGGAATGAAAGAGGTGACATCAGTATGTATCTTACAGATATTAGAAGAATAATAAAATTAGGAACAATGTTATTCCAATGCATTTCATGACTTATATGAAATGGACAAATTCCTTGAAAGATGTAAACTCTCAAAAGTCACTTAAGAAGAAACAGATCATTGAATAGCCCTGTATCTAGTAAACAAATTAAATTTATAGTTCACATTCTTCTTTTTTTCCGATTTATTTATTTAATTGACAGAGAGATAGAGAGCACAAGTAAGCAGAGCAGCAGGCAGAGGGAGAGAGAGAAGCAGTCTCTCTGCTGAGCAGGGAGCCCGATGTGGGGCTCAATCCCAGGACCTGAAGCTGGAATCATGACCTGAGCTGAAGGCAGCGGCTTAACCAACTGAGCCACCAAGGCGCCCCTATAGTTCACCTTCTTCCTACAAAAACCATTCCAGTCCCAGATAACTTCCCTGATGACTTCCACCAAATATTTAAGGAAGAAATAATACCAATTCTACAAAAGTTCTTTCCTAAAGACAGAGGAGGAGGGATCACTTCTCAATTCATACAATAAGGACACCATTCTGATACCAAAACATGATAAGAACATCACAAGGAAACTACAAGCCAATATCCCTCATGAACGTTAGTGCAAAAATCTTGAGCAAAATACTAGCAAATGAAATCCAGCAAGAGAGGATGTCTTACACTGTTACAGACAAGGAAGTGTCTAAGACTACAGGAGACGTTTGAAAAGGGTACAGGAAGTGCCTTGAAGGAGTTCAAACTTGGGATAGGTTTGAACATCAAAAAGAATAATAACAGTAATGTTTTTTTATGTATGGAATAAGAGAGAACATGTGAGTTTAACACTGACACTAAAATAAAAGTACAGGAATAAAAGGGCTTCTTTACAAAAGCACACTAGCTGGTCAGTGTAGATGGAATCCCAGCAAGTCTCAGTGTAGTAACTGCTCCAGGCAGGATCATGAATGACTGCTGAAATAATTGAGCAAAATGTTCTTGGATACTGGATATTCACATGGTGTTGAGGTATCATCCTGCAGATTAATTATAAATTACAAAGATTAAAAAGAATGTTTACAATGGAGAGTTCTAGCAGATGACAACACAAAACAAGTGACCAAATTCACCAGTCATTGCTTCCAAAATACTGTATCATGCACCATCCCCAAACTCAATGACTTACAAATGATTTATTTTGCTAATTCACATATCTGTGAGTTGGCTGGCTTTTGGCTGATCTAGGCTGGGCTTGGCGAGGTGGTTCTGCTGATCTTGGCTGGGCTCATTCAATTATAGCAGAGCAGACAGGGAGCTCTGCTCTAGGCTTGGCTGAGGCAGTTCTGATCACACGTGTCTTTTCCTACTGCTGGACCCAGCAGCCTGATCCATAGCAGATATTCTCATAGCAATAGCAGATGTACAAGAGAGCAGGCCCAACCACATTAACACTTTCAAAGTTTTTGTGTCATATCTGTTAACATCCCACTTGCCAGAGCAAGTCACAGGGCTGAGTCTAGGAGTGAGAAATTAATTACACCTTACGTCTCCATGGGATGGTGCTGGAAAATTATGTTTGACTTTGGTTTAATTAAAAGTTGAGGAAAACAGTGCTCGCTTCAGCAGCACATATAATTAAAAGTTGAGGAAAACAGAGGGGATGGAATTCAGAGATGCTAAGATCTCTTTGGGAGCTGACATTTTAGAATTGAACCATATGGCTCTTTTCCCAGGAATAGGGCAAACAAGAAGGGAGATGGGCATAGAGCATGGGTTTTTTGCTCACTTCAGGTCACTAGGGTGGCTGGAATGGTCCTGTCAATAATGCATCAGAAGTGTCCCTACCTGGAGCCTTAATCCCACTCAAGTTACCAGAGAAAAAAATATTCATTGCATTTTATAAATACATAACCACTCACAACATATTCATTCAGTATGTCATTTACAATTCAGAATAATCATAGTGGCGTATTTTAAATCAAGCAGAGGAAGATATATAATAAATGCATGTATTTTTAGAAGTCTGGTTCAGTTTCATGGAAAAAAAACATATAGCTGAGGAACATAATTGGAAAAGAGATATAATTCATAGTCTAGGCCAGAAAACTTAATTCATTCTAATACGTGTAAGAGAACAACATGGTGGCTGGAGATTTCTAACTTCGTCTCGAGTGATTCATAGACTGACTCATTTCAGTGTGTTGCCAGTTACATCAGGGATGGATTCTGAGGCGGCAAGGTGCTGCCCCATAATATCAGAATGAATAAAAATTTGCATCACAGGTTCTATTATGAGGCTGCTGGTCTCTGTGGAACTGTGTACACAACCTCAGAGGAGACATTTGGGCAGCAGGGAAGGGAGAGGTAGCCTGCTTAAAATGAAGCCTCACAGGGCGCCTAGGTGGCTCAGTGGGTTAAGCCTCTGCCTTTGGCTCAGGTCTTGATCGCAGGAATTGGGCTGAGCCCAGAATTGGGCTCTCTGCTTGGCGGGGAGCCTGCTTCTCTGCCTCTCTGCCTACTTGTGATCTCTCTCTCTCTCTGTCAAAATAAATAGAATCTGAAAAAAAAAATGAAGCCTCATGTGTCTGAAATGGAATATTATGGACTCTTAAAATAGGTGCTAAGTAACCACTCTGTGAGAAATAATGTATCACAAAGTTAAGCTTTCCACTTAGGGAATGTAAAAGGACTTTTCTTTTTCTCCGTCGTGTTCTGTCTTACAGGGGGAAAAAGTGCCTCTCAGAAAGATAACTCGAAATCTGTACACAGGGATTCTGTACCTCCTTCATCTACATTGCATTTTATTATTTTTTTAATGAGATGTTAAGTGGTGAGAGTTTTCGGATCCTTGAGCTAACAGTAGAGTCTCTGTTATATTCTTGGACCAGGGTTCTGGGGACTGGATGCCTATGAAGACAAGGCCTTCACAACAAAATACCCACACCCCATCCTCACCCTCACCTTCAACCGGTGCTTTTATCAAGTAAGTATTGCTGAATTTATTCCTTTGAATTACAGATCGTCCAAACGTAAGCCATAGCCAACGCTGACAGGAAAGGGAAGGAGTGTGGGTAAAAAGGACTGGGCAAAGGGAAGCATTATGGACTGAATTATGTGCCCTCCCCCCAAAAATGCATATGTGACACCTTAAGCCCCCATGTGACTGTATTTGAAGATGGAGCCTTTAAAGAATTAAGGTTAAATGAGGTTTAAGAGTGGGGCCCTAACTCAACAGAACTGATGTCCTTATAAGAAGAAGGGACACCAGGACACTGGGATAGAGAAGAAGCCACGTGAGGACTTAGCAAGAAGGTGCCATCTGTGAGCCAAGGAGAGAAACCTCCAGAGAACCAAACCTACCAACACCTTGATCTTGGATCTCCAACCTCAGAACTGGGAGAAAATACAAGCCTGTGGTTTAAGCCCCCTAGTATGTGACAGTTTGCTATGGCAGCCAGAGCAGATTAACACAGGAAGTAGCACTTATTATTCATGCACTGGGTGGTGAACCCTAGGATAAGCACTCAATACATGTCATTAACTTAATCCTCCCTGTAACAGCCCTGCGAGCTGGGTAAAAGTAGCTCAGAGGGCAGGAGCTTGCTCAAGGTCACAGAATGGTGGACTCTCTATTGGACCTCATGTCTACTCGATTTCAAAGCTCAAACTGTTTTTACTGCATTAGAGGTTCTTAAATATTGGTATGCTTCAGGATCATCTAGGGAGCTTGTTAAAAGTTCAGAGGCCTCTATCCCACCCAAGATTACTGAATGAGCTTGAGGCAGGGGACCCAGGCTTCTGCATTTTTAATACGTTCCCCAGGTGAGGCTGATACCACCCCCCCCATCCCCCCACCCCACCCCCCCCAGTTCATGTGGCTGTGTGAGGAAGAGTTTGCTGTCTGGTGGTTTTTCAATGCTGCATGGGGAGACCAGAAGCTGTCTAAGACCAATAAAGCTAGTTTAGCATCTTTCTCAACCTCTCAACTTCACAGAAACTCCGGAAGCTATAATTTTCATGAGCTTTTATTGGGGGGGGGGGTTGGTTTCCAGCAATGTCCATTTAAAATGCAAAAATCCACTCTGAATTGACACATGACCTTGGGTAATCACCTAATACTGATGGTATTTGATTTGCTGAGGTACTTGATTTGCTGAGGCTGTCTTACTCTACAGTCTGGGCTATTCATGCTATGACTCAGAATTTTTAACATGGCCATTTCTGTGTTCTCTGACCCATTTGCTGTTGTCAGCCACCTCCACTGCAACAAAGTTTCAGCAGAACAAAAATGCCAAATTGTTTTGGAAAGCTAATAACTGCTCCTTAATTCTTAATGTTTTATGAATTTGGAATTCTGTTTACTGTATTCTTATAAAATTTTGTGCACCCATGGTTATTTCAGGCCACTGAATTATTATTTTGTGCAGGGAACCAGACAAATACCAGATATTCCTTCCCTGAAGGCTTTCTGAACTGTCTAACTAGTTTCAAGGAGAAAGATACTCACTTGTACAAGCCAGCCCATTATTTTCTTAACATCAAGGAATATCCTTTTTCAGCATATGTCATCCCTGAAGCTATAGATTTGCAGGGCTGCCTCACCATCAGACAGGAACATAATTTGCTTCTGTGTGGTATTTCTGAGGCCCGATTTCTGATTTCTTGTCCACTATTTTAAGAATGCAATGAATTCAGAAACTCAGTTTGGCTTCAAGGATTGTTAGCTATTTCCTAACTGTCCCTCTAGGGAAAGAGGAAGTAAGAAGAACGAAGGAGATGGCAAAAATCAATAGAATCTGCGTGAATTAGCTCTCTCCCTCCATCAGACACCATGAACCTGAGTGAAGTGCAATCTTGGCGCAGCAGAAGCCAGTGGGCATCAAAGTGCCAATCAAGTGCAGGTGGGAGGCTATGCGGGGGCTGGGGCAGAGAGAGGAAGCCATAGGGAAGAGCCGACTTCCTGCTTTCTCGAAGCTCTTCTTTGCCAGGGGGAAACAAATACAGGAAGAACGTTACTTCTCCAAAGAGTCTCTACAGAGAACAGCTGCAGCACCTGGAATAAAAATGGGCTCTGCTAAAGGAATCTATGCTAAGGGCACAGAACTGTGCACCTTAAAATGTTGAACGTTATGGTATGTAGATTATAATACCCTGTTTAAAAGAAAGGCTGTAACTGGGGTGCCTGGGTGGCTCAGTGGGTTAAAGCCTCTGCCTTCAGCTCAGGTCATGATCCCAGGGTCCTGGGATTGAGCCCTGCATCAGGCTCTCTTCTCAGCAGGGAACCTGCTTCCTCCTCTCTCTCTGTGTCTGCCTCTCTGCCTACTTGTAATCTCTGTATGTCAAATAAATAAATAAAATCTTTAAAAAAATATAAAAAAGAAAGGCTGTCCCAGAAAAGAAAATACACTAAGGGATTTTGTTTTACATACACAAAGCAGGAAGAGAGAAGTGTGAGGGAAGAGTAAGGAAACACACACACACACACGCATGTGCATGCACGCACGCACGAAGAACCCGGAAGTGCCAGGAGACTGGACACCTGGCTCTCCACTCACTGTTTGCATATAGTATGTGTTTACATATCCCCTGTCACATGTGGCAACTCTTGCCTTATGTCAGGGGATTCTCATTCCTATGGAGTCAAAAGACAAAGAGTTTTGTCCCAAAGGCAGCCACAAAATGACAGGCTCTCCAGAATTATTTATTGATTTGACTTACATTATCACTAATTTGACCTATATCTTCTGTTAGTACCCATAGGATAAAAGGGGACCCCTCTTTAGGCTGGATCATGGGACCACAGCCTTGCTCTCTTCCTCTGTGACCCATGCTTCTTCCCTCAGCAGTGGCTCACCAAACTCATGACCCTTATGAAAAGCTACTTCACCTTAATTATAAACTATTAACATTCACAGCACCTTTGGGCTCAGCTTCGGTCATAAAACCAGCCTCTTTGCTCAGCTTTGTCCTGTGTATGTCTAGGTCATTCAGGTTCCACTTCTCAGCCACCAGCCCTCGAGCCAAGGCATATGCTGGTCCTTCAGGCACAAGTGACCAAAAAGGTTCTAAGGACCCCACCTTGGGACCATTGCCTACCTTGTTCCCTCACTTTCAATGTCCTGGCAAATCTCTGGGCACACAGTCTACGGCAAGTTTAACCAGTCATGGTTCTCTTCAAATATTTTCCCACTAAGATCACAGCTGTCTCTCCCTCTCATTCAAGTTTTTCTTGCAGACATTCCTGTCTCTTCTAACCCAGGGCATCAGTCTTTTCTTCTTGCTGAACATAAGTGATCAATGCCCAGAATGCATAAGTGAAAACTGACATTACACTTAACATTAAATTAATTTTATACATATGTAAATATATGCATATATATATACACATATATATATATATATATATATATATATATATATATATATATATATATATATATATATAATGGTCTGGAAGGAGATACACAGAGCCAGAGAGAGTGGGTATCTCTGAGAAGGGGAGTGAAGCTAGAACAGGGGCCCAAGAGGAACTACTACTTTGTCTTTGCTATTTGTTTCTATGTATATATTTATAATTTTTTAAAATAGCATGAAATGTTTGATGAGTGGAAAAATTTTTAATTGCATGAAATAATTCTTGCCTGAAGCTAAGAAAAGGGGACAGACATAAATAACTTAAGAGGATCAAATTAGCTCCCCAAGCCCTCATATTTGAGTCTACTTTTCCTAAAAATAATATACTGTGCAATAGTAAGGATATGCAAAAAAAAAAAAAGCATAAAGAAGAAGATAATGATCCCAAGTCCTCCTCAGCTAACTTAAGAAAACAAACACTGCCAATACAATGAAAGTGTCCCCCCACAACCTCTTCCTTGTCACCGCTACTCAACAATTCCAAGAGAAGCGAGAACTACTTGTCATTCCATGTCCAACATAGTAACTGATGTAGGAGCTGGCCTAAGTTTTGCAGATGGGAATTCCAGAAAATGCCTCTCAGGAAGCAGAGAGAAGGGATTTGAGCAAATCCCTGGGCTGATTTGTTATCGTTTTGTGTTATCTGCATAATGCTCTCTTCCTTTGGCAAGAAGATATTAGTTGGGAGGATGTCTGAATCAAAGTCAGCAACAAGCTCTGTGGGCAGCAGCCCCCGCACCATGACTGGCCCTGTTCCCTGGGAACATGTTTTCCATGATCACTGTGTCCGCCGTGCCCATGGTAATGAGGAGTTGGCTGTCATCCACTCATTTTGTGTGTACGTCACGGCAGGCCACCTAATCAACATTCCACCGGAAGGCGGCTCTGTGACCCTGCAGTTGAATGACACTGTTGCTTTCCGAAAACTGTAAATCAAAGGAAATAGAAATTGCTGGTGAATGAAGCCTTATATGTTCTTTTTTTATTAGCACTTGAAGTTGGGTTTTCTCCAGTATCTTTTTATGTTCTGCAAGCTCAAGTGTGATGGATATGTCCTTGGAAATTCGTGACGTAATTAAAGACTCTGTCCCCCCTGGATCACTTGCTGGTGGTTACAGGTGTTCTTCATCTTCTTTTTCTTTCAGCAAAGGTGATGAAGCCCAAGCTGATTTTATGTAAAGGATGCTCGCAAAGAATGGATATAAATGAGAACCACTTCTCCTAAGAGTGACGATTCTGTTTTTGATCATTCTAACCACCACCCCCCAATTTTGGGGCCAGTTATTATTTCCAGCTTTCTTTGTTGTTCGTTTTCCTAAAATAAATAAAATTTAAATAATGCTAAGTACATTAATTTATGGCATGCAAGTGCCTGGTGATAAGGCTTTTAGTTCCCCTCAATTTTATAACTGTATCTAGGCCATAACACATAAATTGTCTAAAAAAGTACCTAGTGCTCTGCCAATTGGCAGCATCGGCTTTACATGTCAAATTGAAAAGGTTTAGATGAGATGACACACTCATACCTGAATGATCCCTGTTATGTTCCCATAATTAAAGAGAGGTGTTCACTAGGTCTGTCTTATCTATCCATCACGGAGTCAGAATGGGGAATGGAAGTGGTTCATTGATCAAAATATCAGAATTAGATTGATCTTGGTTCAGATCTCTTCCCTTAACACCATCCAGAGAGTTACTAACTTGGAAAATTAAAAAGACACACACAAAAAATCAGCTGAACAACTGAAACATTATTCTTTCTATCTATCTACCATCTATCTACCTATCTATTTATCTCTATCTGGAATCATAATACATGACACGAATAATCATATACATCATAATGTGTTATGTAACTTACTAAAACTTAAATATAGCCAAATAGCCAGATATACCACAATTTCAAATAACAGTTATGAAGAATGGTCCTCTCCTCTGCCTGCCCCTGTCCCTGGCATAGGGAAGCCCTTGCCGGGGCACAAGACAATGGGGTTCGGCTGCAATCATCCTCTTCCTTCACCTTCCTAATTAAGTGTGTCTGATCCACTTCTTAGTCTCATCCAAATTTTCTGCTGATGTGGTCATGACATTTGTCCTAACAAATCAGATAATATTAATGAGCTGTAATTATTTTACCCTCATTTTATAGACAAAAAATGAGGCCTGGGATGCTCTGACTTGCCCAAGATCCTGTTAGTCAGTGGTGAAGTCAGAGGTAGAATTCCAAATTCCTAGCCCCCAGTGCACTATGCTTCACCCCAGAACACTCTTGTCTTATAAGACTGAAAGATGCTAATTAAGAAAACACTAATTAATGCTGCACTATGGGTAACTCCCGACAGTACATTAAGGGACATCAAGAGAAAACATATCCTTGAGTAGACCTCATCTTTGACACCATAGATCTTCTTTGAGACACAGTCTTAGGATGTTTTTAGTGAGGATCGACACTTGCTAAAAGACTGTTTCAGAGAATTGCAGAAACTCTGAAGTCCTGTGGGTTTTGTACCATGTTTGGATTTGCCATCAACTTCTCAGTGACTGTGTTAGCATTTCAAGCCAGCTGGGGATAGGCCAGAAAATGAGAAAATTAGCTAGAAGCATCCAATGCCCTTGATTTAATAGCTGCTTTCATGGAGCTAACATCAGGCTCGTTTTTGGCCAGTCATGATTAATTCTTGCAATGATTCAGTTCTCTTTTGCCATGGCTTGTCTAAAATACTTTGCTTGCATAATCATCTGTCAGAACTTTACTGGTCAAAAAAAAAAAAAAAAAAGACTAAGACAACTAACTAACATAAAGGAAACTTTGTAGCCACCTCCACAGAATGAAGTTAAGCTCAGGACCCCGCTTCACCTTCACCCTGAACTGGACCTAGTGCCCATGAGATTCAACTGTGCAAGCAGAGCGGAGATGTGTGATCCTATCCAACAGAAGCTGACTGTCCTTTTCCCGTTGAGAGGCGGTACCCCAGAAGCAGTTACAGTAGGCTGAGCTGGCCATTGCTGCAGAGGCAGTGGGTTGATCGAGCCCTATAACTAGCAGATCCACAGCTCACACTTGGGGGTAAATTCTCTCAAAGCCGCACTTTGCAAGACGGTTCATGAGAGGGAGAGGTTATACCTCTACTTTAACGTAATAAGGTTTTCGATGGGACAGAGTGGGTATAGCCTCTTTGGGTTTATTCCTACTGCATCTAAAGCTGGTCCTAATTCTATCTAGACTCCAGGGAGTGATCAGGGCTAGACCCCCTGTCCCTTGCAGGCTAACAGGGCTCTGGAAGGTTCGTTAGGTGCCGCCTCCTGGGCTGCAATGCTGGGTTCCTGGGATACAGTGTGGAAGCGTGGTGTTGGCATTTTCCATGGCACTGAAGCTGAAGTCTACAGATCTTCTGAAGAGGACTGAGGGCTGACCAGAAAAGAGGGCTCAAGTTTACAGATTCCTATTTGAAGCCCACAGCCTTCCTGTAGATGAAGGGATTTAAATGTACATTGTGCGTGAGACAAGCCATACTGTCCTGCAGCCTCAAAAATAAATCCAGTCATCTCCAACCCCCAAGAGATAGCTCCCTCTCATGCTTCACGTGCATCCAAGGTTGGCTGCCGCTCTGCTGCGCTGGTCCTCCCCTGCAGATCCCAGCTGCCATGGGGGCCCCTTATGACATTGCTGGTTATCAATGCAGAGGGTAAAGGGGACACAGAAAGCCATGCGTAGGCTCTCTGCTTTTGCTCGCGTTTCCTGGGCCAAAGCAAGACTCATGCCCATGCCTACATAAGCCTCCCCAAGGCAAGCTAGTGGATATTCATGAACAATAAAACAATCTGTAATACTAATTAAAATCCTCGATTCATAGTTTTCAGCATCTTCCATTCACAGACCTTTTGGTAGACTGGAGATTGCCAAGCCTGCCCATTCTTAGCTGTCATCAAAGCCACTATCTACTTGGTGCTTGATGTCTTTTGAACTCTGCTTATCTAAACTTATTTTTTCCTTTACCTTTATTTACATAAATAATACACAGATATGTTCTTGTGAAATATTTAGTTGATAAAAATAAAACAAGACAGTACGGCGGTTCCTCAAAAAAATTAAAACTCGAACTACCAAATGGTTCTGTAAGCCCACTTCTGGGTACATATTCAGAAGAAAGAAAAGATCAGGGTCTCAAAGAGATATTTGTACATCTGTGTTCATAGCAGGACTATTCACAATAGTCAAAAGACAGAAGCAACCCGAGTATCCATCTATGAACAAAGGAATACATGAAATGTGGTACGTACATACAATAGAATATGATTCAGCCTTAAAAAGGAAGGAAATTCTGATGTGCGCTACAACATGGATGAACCTTGAAGACAGGATGCTAAGTGAAATCAGCCAATCACAAAAAGACAAAGACTTTATGATTTCTCCTACATGAAGTATCTAAAGTAGCCAAATTCATAGCAACAGAAAGCAAAATGTAGTTGCCAGGGGGTGGGGAGAGGGGAAGTGCAGAGGTGATGTTTACTGGGGACAGAGTTTCAGCTTTGCAAGATGAAACACTTCTGGGGATCTGTTGTACAACAGCATGAATATGCTTCATTCACAATATTGAACTCTATACTTGAAAATGGTTAGGATGATAAATTTAACTATTTTCGTTACAATGAAACTTTAAATATTAAAAATAAAGAAAAGTCTCTTTAATGACTACTTTCAATCTCATTCACCTCCCTCAAGGTGCTATCTGCTTATTAATTTGATGCAACTATTTTTCTATGTGTTTACATACACACATATAAATAAAAAGGAATAAAATTTGTGTGGATTTTTAAATTTAACATATATTACATTGCATGGCATATATTTTCATCAATATGCTTTTTTCATAATGCTGGTACATATTGATCCAGCTTTTTTTTTAAATTGCTACACTGACCCACGGTGTAGGAGTATAATAACATATATAACCACACTACTTTTAATGGACATTAATGGTTTCTAATTTTTGTACTGTAACTATCTCTTTGAGCTTATGTGATAATATTTCTCTATACTAGATAGCTAGAAATGCATTTTTGGATCACTGGGTATGTGTATTTAACATTTTAATTTACACCACTATGTTGCTATCCAAAACAGCTGAACCATCCACAGTTCAGGAAAATCCATTTCCCCACTTCCTCATTAACGCTTGATATTATCAGTCTCTCCAATTTTTGCCAAACTGATGGTTGGAAACAATAGCTCATTCCTGTTTGATTTTCATTTTTCTGACTGCTATTGAAATTGAGGATTTTTTCATTTAGTTGTTCGTCGTTTGTGTGTTTTTCTTGCAATTGTCTTCCCACATCCTTTGCCCACTGCCCATTTTTCTTTTGTGCTTTCTCTTATCAATTTGTAGGAATCACTCATATATTCATCTCTTGTCTTTTAGAATATGGGTTGCAGGTACCTTGTGCACCATTTATTTTCCAACATCATTTATTGAATTTTTTTACTTAGTGGTTCAAAATATCACCTTTGTCATTTACTAAATTCTTGTATATACATAGGTCTGATTCTGGACTCTGTCTTCTGGACTCTATATTTAAGAGATCTGTTTATCCCTCACCCTTATGTGACATTTTGAAAGTTACTATAGCTTATAATGTACTTTGATGCCTTCAATACTCTTCTTTTTCAAAGGAGCCTTTGCTGGTCTGGTGCATACTCTCTTCCAAATGAATTTTTGAAAATATTTGAGATGGGCTGGAAGATTTGGGCTGGGGAAAGGAGTTTTGGCTGATATTGCAATGGATTTACAAGTTAATTTGGGGACAACTGACATTTTAAATATATTGAGTCATCCAAACTAGGAACATGATTTAACTCTCCATTTATTCAGATGCTCCTTTTGGTCATTTAATAAAACATAACAAGTATTATATTTTGCTTGCTGGGTTTATTCTTAAGTATTGTAGAAGCTTTGTTGGTGTTGTGAATAGAATTTTTTTTTCAATTACATTTTCTAATTGCCTTTGGTTAGCATACAGGGAAGCTATTACTTTTGATATGGCAATTTTATATCCATCCACGCATATATTTTTATTGGCTAAATGGGTTTTAATGTATTCTTTTGGATTTTATGAGTGTATAATCTGTCAAACTATGTCAAAGACATTTTTGTCTTCCCTTCCCAATATTTCTATTTCTAATCAGATTGGCTAAAGTTTTCCAGCACAATGAGTGGTATAGCAGCCTTTTGTTGTTGTTGTTCTTTTATACTTCTAATTTTTTACCATTTGATGTGGCATTTGCAGTAGATCTCTGGCACATATGCCTATACAGTCAGACTTCCAATAAGAAACTAATGGTATTCTGAAATAGCATAATCTGAGAGAATTTGTTTATAAAGGGAATAGAGTTAATCCTCATCATTCACGATTCCATATTTGCAAATTCACCTGCTTGTTAAAATTTACTTGTAACTATAAAGTCAATACTTGTAGTGCTACCACACTAATTCAGACATGTGTAGAGTGGCAAAAAAAAAATTTGTAACTGACATGCACCCTCCCAGCTGAGGCAGAACAAGGCGGCATTCTCCATTCTTGTTTCTGCTCTCCTGCTGCAAACAAGTGTCTTTTCACAGTCAACTCGGTGACACCTTTTTGGATGTCTGTACTTTTGTTGACAATTTTGCTCTTTAAAAGGGCCCCAAGCATAGTGTTGAAGTGCTGTCTAGTGTCCCTAAACACAGAACAGCTGCAATGTGCTGAGAAAATGTGTGTGTTCATTCAGGCATGACCTATAACGTTGTTGGCCATGAGCTCAATGTTTATAAACTAACAGCATATATTAAATAAGGTGTCTTTAAAAAGAAAACAGATGTAAAACATGGTTCTGTATTGATTAGCTGACAAAAATGTTGTGACCAAAGTCTTGCAGGACTCTAACCCTTTATTTCCAGGGGGAGCAGTGGTTTAGTATTCCTAATTCAGTGTTCTCGGTGACTTTATAGAACAAGGCTACTGTAAATTAAGAGAATCTGTATTTACAAAGATTTGGGTGCAAAGTACCGTAAAGGCTAGTGCAGCAACCCAGGTCTTAGAAGCAGCGGCATTTTCATCAACTCTAAATCAAAGAAAGGATGGAGGGAATGATTACCAGAACCCTGAGAGCAAGAGTCCTGGATAGTCAAATGTCCTGAGAGGTATAGTGACAGCTCAGGTGACCTTGCAGGGATGGAAAGAGAGGAACACATCCCTTGACCTCACTCCTCTCCTTCCCTCAGACTTCTTGCTGATGTTCCTATGGGTCAATTTCAGCAGGAAAGCAGTGGATGAAGCAAGAAACCAGAAGTGCCCATCTTATCTATACAGATGAGTGAGGGTTGGACTTTAGGGCACAGGAAATACAGCAGATGATGTATCAACTGAAAGTGAGATCCTTATATTCTTAATTGGCTACTGAGCTTTAAAAAAAAAATTACCTGGGTGGCACAATTGTTTAAGGTTTGCCTTGGGTTCAGGTCACGATCCCAGGATCCTGGGATCAAGCCCTGCACTGGGGCTCCCAGCTCAGCGATGAGTCTGCTTCTCTCTCCCTCTGCCCCTCCTCCTTGCTCCTGCTGTCTCTCACTCTCTCAAATAAATAAAATCTCTAAAAAAAAAAATTGGGATTACTGCTGAATTTTATCAAATTATTTTTCAGCATCTATAGTTTCTTCCACTACTCTGTTAAGGTTGTCAGTTATATTAACACATTTTTTAATGTTAAGCTACCTTGTGTTACTAGGATAATTCAACTTGATCATTTTGCCTTCTCCCTTAAATATACTGATTCAATTTGCTAATGTTTTATTTTATTTTTTTTAAAGATCTTATTTATTTATTTGACAGAGAGAGAGACAGAGAGCACAAGCAGGCAGAGAGGCAGGCAGAGGCAGAGAGAGAAGCAGGCTCCCCACTGAGCAAGGAGCCCGATGCGGGGCTCGATCCCAGGACCCTGAGATCATGACCTGAGCCGAAAGCAGCAGCTTTAACCCATTGAGCCACCCAGGCGCCCCAACTTGCTAATGTTTTAGATTTTTGCATGAATAATCAGTCTAATTTTCTTTTCCTGTTTTGTTATCTTGGTAAATCTAGCCTCCAAAAATTAAATTGGAAGGTTTCCATTTTTCCTAGGCTCTGCAGTAGCTTTTATTACATGGGAATTATCTCTTCCTTGAAGATTTTTTAGAACTCATAACATTTTCTGGGGGTTTTCTTCTTATAGCTTTATCAGTTTCTTCTTCCCACTTCACTTTCTTCCCTTGTTTTTCTTTATAACATTATTCTTTAATTGCCAGAATACATGCAATTGCTATAATATGCACAAAATTTCACAATATATCTTCAAAATGATGAAGCTCCCCAACTCTTACTGTCATTATCACCCACTAAGATGACCATTATTGATTAACATGGGTTTGTCCTACCCCACCCTCACAACACTCACAGATATACAGAAATAGTGTTTCCTCAAAAATAGAACACACTATTGCAACCTCCTTTATACCACACAAAAAATATATAATTGTATCCCTTCAGCTAACAAAGTATAAGCCTCCTTTGTATCTCATGAGCTATATATAATATACATCCCTCAGCTACCAGATAAAATATAACTCATTTTTTAATGGATACATAATATTCCATTGTACATACATATCATGATTTGATCAATTTGATTCCCCCATTCCTTCACAGATGGAGAGTTAGGTTCTCTTTCTTTATCCTCCCTCCCTTTTTTCTTCCACCACAAATATTGCTCCTATAAATATCTTCATAGGCCAGTACTTCAGTTTCTATAGAATAAATCCCCCAAAAGGACAAAGTCAGAGAGAATATAAATTAACGAGATGTAAAACAGGACTCAGTTTTCATCAGAGGTCCCAAGAATCTGAGAAAAAGGTTTCACATTCCATATGCCAACGGATATGCAGGGCTTGCAAAGGTGGTGGTGAAAGCTGGTTTGGAAGCCTTTTGGCCAACACCCCCACGTAAGAGTCGGAAGTTGGAGTAGAAGAGGCAGGGGCTGAGAGACAGTTTCTCTGGAGAGAGTTCTTGGACAGCAGTGGCACCATCCTTCTTGTCACCCCAAGTGCTGGCATGTCCTCCTCACTTCAAGCTAGTGATGGCTTTCGGGAGACCACTGTAGGAACTCTGTGTGTGTCCTCTGGACAATAAGGTCATGATGAACTGGTTTCTGACACTTGCCCCCAAATAATTCTGCAACGAAGAGGCTGACTGCCATCTGCCCTGTGCCCTGTTTCCACTGATGGAGAGGACAAGAAAATGTGGGTGCTTCCCGAGTACCAGATTTGGGGGCAGCCTAGAGCACGTTTACACCCTGCTCAAAAGGTGCCTGTGAAGCCAGGGGAATCTGCAAACAGGAGATTCCCCGGTGGGGAAAGTGGAAGGCACCAGCCAGGCTGAGGTAGATATTAAATATGGCCCACGCAAGTGGCCCTCTGCATATTGTAGAAGTAGCAACTGGAGGTTCCTGGTAGCCAAACCCTGAGAAAGCACTCCGCGGGAAAAGAAACGTCAGCTCTAAGGCTCTACCAAGTCCAAAGCGCATCCATCCCTCTTTTTTAACAGCAAGTACGCAGACCAGCAATACCTCTCCTGACCTCCTCATCCTTACCTCCCTTTCCCTAACTCCTGCCTGGGCCAGGAGTGGAGGCATGCAGGGAAGCAGAGGAGAAGCCGGCCGGCCCTTCCTTTCCTTCTGCAACACCTGCTAGGCGCAGGGAGAAGCTTTGCACAAAAGCCAGGGTTTTGACTTATCTGCAGGACTGAACGTTTTAAATGTTGTTAATAAAAGTGACCCAGAGAGGCTTTTTTTTTTTTAAGTGCGAGAAAAGGTTATTATGTAAACTACCTAAAATTTTAGCTAGAGAGAAGGAAAAAAAAATCATAGCAGAGGTCTGAGGGGCCACTGAGGGGAGAGAAACAAGTTGCTTTTTCTTGCTTCCTTTGGTGGCCTGCTTCTTTACTATTAGGAGCAGATGAGTTATCTAGTGGAGACATTGTCACACTGCATTTTAAGTTTTAGCAAACCACACACCTAGTGGCAAATCATGAGAATGCTTCTTTCCCTGAACCTTTGCCAAGGCTACTTATCTCCTCTATCGAAACCTGGATGAAAAAAAAAAATTGTTGTGTTAATTTGCTGCCCTCGGCTCGCAGACAAGATCAAGTTCATCACAAAAGGACAGCATTTGGAGGCTGGACTGGACGTTAGAAATTAAAAAACTGAGAGAGACAGAGGGCCTCTCAAAGCCTCGAAGTGAATTGTCACTACCGTTTATTTAGTAGAAGAATTCTCAGATCCGTGCCATTCACTAGACTCAAAATTCTTCCTGAAAATTCACCTTTTAAAAGGAAAGATAATCTGCTATGACCCTAAAATTTCTGGCAATATGGTCTCATTATATCAAGATCACTGACTATAGTTACTGGTTCCCACAGGATGCATCTCAAATATCTGGTGCTTTTGATGTCCACTTTTGATGGCACTAATGTCCAGATATATTTAATGAAATCTCACTGACTTCTCATTTCAGTTTTACTTCGTAGCTTTCCCTATTTTAAAACCTCAAATTGTTCGCTTTGAGAATCAAGGTAGGACCATTTGTGGTTGGACAGATGACAAGTGTGAGGGCAAAATGGTCCCCAAAGTGCACAGCTTTGTATAAAAGCCAGTTGCATAAGAGGCTGCCATTACACACATATTTTCTGAAAAATGTATCTAGCTTAGTGAGTTTTATGACTTCATGGTGCATAATTTCAAAGCCATTCACCTGTGCCTAGGAGGCAGAAGGAGAAGACTTCCCCTACAACCTCCCACCCAGGCCTTCCTCTTTTTGTGGATCAGAACATGCCAGCCAATTGGACCAGAAAAAAAAGAACAACCAGGGCAGATTTTTGAAGAGTAAAACATATAATTATTTACTCTGACTCAGAGGAAATAAGAACCAACACACCACAATATATAGCGTGTGTTTCTCCTTCAGCAAGAGCTTGACTCTTTTTAAGCCCGTGGTATATTACTTCTCTCTCCCCACAAGCACAAATTCATCCCAGTGTAGCTGGTCTTAACTCAGCACGCATTCTTAGGATTTCTTTATGTATGATATCCATGGAGACTGTATAGATTTTGTATGGATTTTAAAGACATTTTACACAACTAGCATGTTTACTACGCAATTTTCTCAGGTCAGCCTCCTTCCAATTAATAGCATATTAATATCACAGTTGAATTTGTCACACACACATTTCTCTAATATTACCTACTCTGTCCTATGGCCAAAAGTTAAATCCCAAGTCCTGCTGCAGAAATATAAAATAAATAAAGCGATCCAATTGCTTCTGAGGGTCGTTCATTATGAATCACATTAGCTGAGGCACGGGTGGCCCATGATGGGGTTTAAAGGACTTTTCTAACTGAAGAAAACTATTTTAGTTTTTACAGAAATACAATCACTGGTAGAGCTTAAGAGTACACACCTACAAATGAGAACACCTTCCCCTCCCAGGGGTATTTATTCAACACCTGCTCCATGATCTTCCAGCTGGAAGCCAACCTTTGTTTCCTCGGTCTCTTGGATGACGACCGTCCCCTCACTTCCGTCCTGCACTGCGGTAGGCACACACCGTAACTAGAGCGCATGCCCCGCCAGCGCTCCCAGACACGGCTCGGGCGCCACGCACGTGCCCACGTGCCCACGTCTGTCCGTACGTCATCCACGTCACCACGCTCGCTACCGCCTTGGCAGTCCCTGCCGCCTGCTCACGCTTTCCTGATCTTGATCTTGAAATCACCTCCCTGTCTTCTGAGCTTGAAAGCGACTGCTTTACTGGTACTTGTTTACTCCTTTATTCGTTTGTTTTGTTTTGAATTTCAGCAATGTAATACAGCTTGTAAAAACGTCCACCGGAACCGTGGCGTCTGTGTGCAAAGCCCTGCACTGCATCTCTTACCGCCTCCCTGTCACTCCCAGGAGCCACTGCTAACAGTTGTGCATTTTTATCAGTCATACTATGCAAACAAACGTCTGCTTTTGTAGAGGTCTTTTACCCTATGGGAACCTTTACACAGTTCTGTGGCTTGCTGGTTTCTTTTTTGTTGTTGTTTTCAAATCATTTGAAAAATGGAAATAATATAGAAGCATATGCTATACAACATAAAAGCCTCCCTTGTGGTGTATTTCCCCATGAAGCCGAGTTATGTCATCATTCTGGGTCACACACACACACAAAGTGATAGAGAAAAAAAGTTCATCATCCAAAAAAGCCCATAAAGCCATTTGAATCTTTATTGAAGTCTCTTTTTTTGTCTCTGCAACTCCTTCCCTCTTTACACATGTGTGTATCTGTGCGCACGTGCCCCGCCCCCCCCAGTACTGATGGACATTCAGGTTCCTAGCTGGTGACTGTCGCAAGCAGCACTGCAATAAACAGCTTCATGAATATCCACCTTTGTGACATGTGACTACTCGCAGCACAGATTTTCAGAAGTGAAAATGATGTATTAGCATTTAAGTGACATGCATTTAAAATTATATTAGATCTTGCCAAATTGCTTCTCAAAACAATTTGGTGTCTCACTAGCAGTGAAGGAGACTATTTTCACATCCACATGAACATGGTGCTACCAATCTTTGTGAAGTTTTTCCTTTTGCCAATCTCATACATTAAAAGTAGGATCCAGTTATTTAAATTTGAATTTTTTTCCTTCCTTTTTTTTTTTTTAAGGTTTTAATTTATTTGACAGAGAGATAGCACAAGGAGGCAGAGCGACAAGCATAGGGAGAGGGAGAAGCAGGCTCTCCACTGAGCAGGGAGCCCAATGTGGGGCCTGATCTCAGGACCCTGGGATCATGACTTGAGCCAAAGGCAGCTGCTTAACCAACTGAGCCCCCCAGGTGCCCTTGAATTTTTTTTTTCTTCTGTTCCATGTCTTACAAGTATTGTCTATCAGCCTATTGTTTGCCTTTAATTTTACTTGTGATGCCCTTCACTATAAGGAAGCCCTTAACTTTAATGTCGTCAAACTTGTCAAGATTTGCCTTTATGTTTTCTTGTTCTCCTTTTGTCCTAAAAAATTCCTTCCCCAGGCTAAGCTTACTAAATACCTTTATAGTTTTATATAAATACTAATTTAAAATGTGCAAAATGGATGTATGTGTGTGCATGTGTATGTATTTTTGGACTTTTTTCCCTAATGCTATGAATTTCAGCAACAATGCCACTGTATTGTAGTTACTATAGTTTTATAGTTTGTCTTGATGTCTGATGTAGAAAAATTCCACTTTATTGTTCTTCTTGGCCAATTTCAGGAAACAACTTGTCAAAATCCATATTTAAAGTCCCAGAAATTTTTAGTTAAATCTCCTTGCAAAAAAGTTATTTAGAATCAAGTCCATAGTGGGACAGTGAACATCTCCTACATGTTTCTGTGAACCTAAAAGACTATGTGTACATGTAAAGTTGTGTGAATGCCTGGGGTTGTGCACATTCCCAGGAACACCTGAAAGAGCCATACGTTCCTTCCTCTGGCTGATCTTTAACCTCTGTGTAAGCAAGAAGTGAGAACTAGGGCAGAGTTCTTGCAGGAGCTTTGAAGGTGTGTTTCCACAAACACACACACACACACACACACACACACAAAACCAAAGGATGAGAAACATATTGGTTCAAGGCTTATTAGCTTTAAAGGCATAAAGGTTAAGGTAGCTTTCCCAGAAATCCAACCCAGTGACTTCCATTGAAATCCCAGTGATCTGATTTAGGTCTTAATGCCCACATTTAACTATAAAGACATCTAGGAGAGTGAGTGTCTTAGCTCCACACACTGCTGTTACCCAGGAAGTCAACGTTCTGTGCATAGGAATGGTAGGCTGATCATTGGCAGGGCAAAAAGCAGTACCCTCCACAATGTATTCAATTTCTACTTCTTGGAATTACCTTGTAAACCAACAAACAGATTTTTCTAAAAGTCTATGTGGTATGAGTTAGATGGTTACAGATTTTTTTAATGAGTCAATTAAAACAAGATTCTCAAGAGTATATTTATGTTCTTGATTATTGTTATCAGAAGAGATGTGTGAGGGGTGCCTGGGTGGCTCAGTCATTTAAGCGCCTGTCTTCACCTTGGGTTATGATCCCAGGTTATGGGTTATGATCCCAGTTATAATCTGGAATCGAGCCCCACATCCGCTCCTTGCTCACTGGGGAGTCTGCTTCTCCCTTTGCCTCTGCCCATCCCCCCACCGGTGTGCACTTGCTCGTGTTCTCTCTCCCTCTCCCCGGCGAATGAATAAATAAATAAAATATTTTTAAAAAGAAGAGGTGTTTTAATTTCTTGTCATGATTGTGTTTTTTAGCTGGCAATACAAGTCCCTTAGAATGCTTTTACTGAGCATCATAGTTAAAACTCCTAAAACACTTGCTGTATATCAAGTACTGTTTTCAGTGGTTGATACATATTAACTAATTTAAGTATCACAATAGCCCTATGAGCTTGATACTGTTACTATCTTCATATTAAGGGACGTATAGAGACATACAGAGATGTAGTTTAAGTTGTTCAAAGCAAATTAGTAAGTACTAGATAATAAGTACCAGAGTCAAGATTGCCCAAGGCAATCTGGCTCTGGTATCTGTTGACTAATCCACTAAACACCACTCAAACCTGATCACCCATCCAATTGTTCAGTATTTTAGGTTCTAGTCTGTTACCTTCACCCCCAAATTAGACATTACTTTCTTTTACTGTATACCATCTATATTTATTTATATTTAGCAATATCTTTGGTCACAATTTCTGGTCTCAGACATTCTAATTCCAACTGGTGTATTTTCTCCATATTTCCTTAGAAGTTTTCTTTGTGGGTACTTCTTAATTTTCTCTTAGTACATTGAAAATAATTCACTGAGAGTGTTATTGTCACTGAAAAATAAGAATTTACTATCAGGACAGTTCTTGGTACGTAACCTGGTTTTTTTCCTGGTTGTTTTCCAGGTCTTCTTTTTATCTTTTATGACCTACAGTGTCTCTGTGTTTTATCTAGCAGTGGACTTTTTTTTTTTTTTTTAACTACTTGAGGTTCATTTGGCTTTCTGTATTTGAGAATTTAGATCTAGAAATACTTAGAAAGAATCTTAGTCATATATCTTTGAAAAATTATCTCTGTACATGCTAGAACTTACAACTGTCATTTCCTTGTTGTTTGGTAGAGTTTCATATTTTACATGTCTTTTCTTTTTCTTTTTTTTAATTTTTTAATTTTTTCATAAACATATAATGTATTATTAGCCCCAGGGGTACAGGTCTGTGAATCACCAGGTTTACACACTTCATAGCACTCACCATATCACATACCCTCCCCAATGTCCATAACCCCACCACCCTCTCCCGATCCCCCTCCCCCCAGCAACCCTCAATTTGTGTTGTGAGATTAAGAGTCTCTGATGGTTTGTCTCCCTCCCGATCCCATCTTGTTTCATTTATTGTTTTCCTACCCTCCAAACCCCCCATGTTGCATCTCCACTTCCTCATATCAGGGAGATCATATGATAGTTGTCTTTCTTTGATTGACTTATTTCGCTAAGCATGATACCCTCTAGTTCCATCCATGTTGTCGCAAATGGCAAGATTTAATTTCTTTTGATGGCTGCATAGTATTCCATTGTATATATATACCACTTCTTCTTTATCCATTCATCTGTTGATAGACATCTAGGTTCTTTCCATAGTTTGGCTATTGTGGACATTGCTGCTATAAACATTCAGGTGCACATGCCCCTTCGGATCACTACGTTTGTATCTTTAGGGTAAATACCCAGTAGTGCAATTGCTGGGTCGTAAGGTAGCTCTATTTTCAACTTTTTGAGGACCCTCCATGCTGTTTTCTAGAGTGGTTGCACCAGCTTGCATTCCCACCAATAGTGTAGGAGGGTTCCCCTTTCTCCGCACATCCTCGCCAGCATCTGTCATTTCCTGACTTGTTAATTTTAGCCATTCTGACTGGTGTGAGGTGGTATCTCATTGTGGTTTTGACTTGTATTTCCCTGATGCCGAGTGATGTGGAGCACTTTTTCATGTGTCTCTTGGCCATCTGGATGTCTTCTTTGCAGAAATGTCTGCTCATTTACATGTCTTTTAGATGGTATTCCAAATCCTTTAGTCCACTAATTTTTTATTCAGCTGTATCTAACCTGCTCTTAAATCTTACTGCTTTGTGACACGTTTTTGTCAGTTGTATGTGTTGCAAATACCATCTTCCATTTTTTGGCTTCCACTTATATTCCCTATATTTTAGTTTAATAATATCATCCTAATCAGGAGACAGTGCTAAAGCTTCACAGAGATGATGCTCTCCCTTACTATGAATGTAACTTCTAGAACAGGGAAGTAAGAACCTTTGAAAATTTACTTCTCCAGAAGAACAATAAAAACAGTGACAAAAACTGGCAAAAAACAACTTTTTTCCCAAAACTCTGAGAAGTAAGATCTTCAGCAAATTTATGAATGCTTATTCAAGAAAAACAGCTGACTCAGTAAATGGAGTGGACTTGTGACATTTTAACTTCTGCTCATCTCATTCACATCTCCCTAGCTTTTCAGTGGCCTTGAAAACTAAATACAGTAGCTCTGAAAAACAGCCGCCTAACAGATACCAGAGGGGGAAAAATGAGTGTGGAACTCCCAAAAGGACCATCCCCTAAGAATTGTTATTATTCGACCTGTCTCTCAGCCTGCTGAAACGTTCAACTCTCAGGACTTCTTTTTCTTTGTCTTGTTCCTGATCTTAGAAGAGGAGCTTTCAGCTTTTCATCAAGTATGATGGTAGTTGTGGATTTGTCGCTTATGCCCTTTATTATGTTGAAATATGTTCCCTCTATACCTGCTTTATTGAGAGTTTTTACCATAAATAGATGTTGAAATTTGTCAAATGATTTTTCTGCATCTATTGAGATCATAAGATTTTCATTTTTCAATTTATTAATATGTTTTATCATTTTGCTTGATTTGCAAATATTGAACCATCCTTGCATCCCTGGAATAATCCCACTTGATTATGGTATATGATCTTTTATGTATTTATGAATTTGATTTGCTAATAATTTGTTGCAGATTTTTGCATCTATGTTCATCAAGGATGTTGACCTGTAATTTTATTTTATTTTATTGTGGTGTCTTTGTCTAGTCTTAGACAAACTGGTCCGGGACTTTTGTTTGCTGGGAGTTTTTAAAATTACTGATTCAATTTCATTGCTAATAATCCATCTATTCAAATTGTCTTTCTTCCTGATTTAATCTTGGAAGGCTATGTTTCTAAGAATTCATCTATTTCTTGTAGGGTGTCCTAATTTGTTGACATATAATTATTCATATTAGTCTCTTAAGATCTTTTACCTTTCTGTGGTATTGATTGTAACTTCTCTTTCATTTCTGATTTATTTACTTTGGCTCTCTCTCTTTCTTTTTTTGGGATATAAAATTCTGATTTATTAATATAACAATAAAAAATAAAATAAAAAAATAAAATTCTGATTTACTTATGCTGAAAATAATGTTTTTTTCTCATCTACTTTTCTTTTGATTAGAGTGTCATATATATGGTTTAATAGTTACCGACTATTTTTTCCTAATAAACAAGATATAAAACAAATAGGTTTTAACAGAAATAATTTAAGGCTATTTTATCTACATAGCCCTTGAAAAAAATGTAAATCATATTATATATTAAGTGCCACAAATAGGTTAAAAATAAAAGTCCCCTTCCAAGTACTAACCAGGCCCGACCCTGCTTAGCTTCCGAGATCAGATGAGATCGGGCGCGTTCAGGGTGGTATGGCCGTAGACCCTAAAGATACAAACGTAGTGATCCGAAGGGGCATTGTTTATAGCAGCAGTGTCTACAATAGCCAAACTATGGAAAGAGCCTAGATGTCCATCAACATATGAATGGATAAAGAAGATGTGGTACATATACACGATGGAATACTATGCAGCCATCAAAAGAAATTAAATCTTGCCATTCGCAACGACGTGGATGGAACTA